>JAEQBH010005764.1:0-104268 GCA_016808115.1 Tetrastigma voinierianum | reverse complement strand
TTATATAAATAATAATAAATTTAAAATTTCCAGATGGTTTTAAATTCAACCAAACTTATAGTTATGATTTTCATTATATTTTGAATAGAAACTTAATAGATATTTATTTTTCTTATATTTTCTTCTTACCTAAGTTACTTCTTTAGAACCCAACCATGAATCATGGTACTAAACATAACCTTTCATTATCTTTGTTAGACTACCAACCTCCTTAAAAAGCCTCTCAAACTTGTGTGATTTTGCCACATGAAATCATTCACTTTTTCCTCCTCCTTCACACGTGCTGCGTTTCCATATCTCGCACGTGGAGAGTTAATCAAACAAACCAAACAAAGTTCTCCACACTTTCAAATCAACAACGCACAATGTGAAAAGCGTAATGAACCTGTGACTTACCAAACTAAAGCTCTAATATTTAAACTAACTCTCAAAGTCGCATTGCAGACATTTTCACGCACACGAACATCATTTCTAACAGATTACTTGCCATTTTTCTACAACTAGGATATCTGGTCATCACTCATTTTTTGGTGCCAATGCCCATTTACATTGTAGTCATAAGCTCGAATTCCACTCTGTTAATACAGAAATAAGAATAAACATCAAAGGTAAACACTTTTTTTTAATACAAGGTAAACACTTAAATATACAAATGTATAAGCACATCATAAAACCTGTAGCACATTACTGTCAATCAAAATGCAAATATAATATCTGGTAATAACCACAAGAGAATGGTATTTTTATGCAAAAGATAATAGAAAATGAAAACATTACTGCAACAGAGAAAAGTTTTGACACCATAAATAGAATTATATCCCAATAGATACCTCACGACGAGAGAGCCTCGGTTTGAAGCAGCTTCACGCCCAGCAACCCCACGCTCACGCCTTCAATGCAACTCTACAGACTTCTCTCTCCTTCATTCTGTCCTGTATCTGCATCCATAGCCTTCAACTCCTGACAAATTTATCTACCACTGCCTTTATTCTCAAGGACATATCCCCTCACTTTACAAATTCAAAATGAAATCCTAGACTAAGGCTGTTCCTTTTCACAAGCAGTGGTGTATCAAAACTTATGCAAGAATGACACCAACGGACATCATTCTTTAAATCTATGAGAAGATCAAAGAGTCCCCAAATGGAAGATACTTTAGTTGATGCCTCTTGAAGGAAGTAGGTGTTCATATCTGCCACATCAACACTAAAGTAGGGTTAGCACCAAAAACATGTAGGTTACACTTTTTTAATTATTGAACAATGATACCACAACTTTATTCATTTAAAACTCTTTTACGTCATTTATTTCAATCAAACTCATATTTCTATTGAAAATCTGAACCATTAGATGTAAATAACAAAGTCATCTAGCAAATTCTAGTTGGTCCAAAATTCTATTTTTCAAATCAGATGAATAAAACTTATCTAAAGAGCCTTCTCTTTTCATAAGCTGCCTTGTTTGAGTTGGATCCATCAAATATTGAATTTCTATCAGTACTGAACTTTGCATCCTCATTTCCACACCCCTACCCATTATTCTGTGATATTAATAGTCCATAACCAACTTCAGATCAAATTCCCTTGAAACTGAAAACACCCAGCTAAACACACTAGTAGTTGAAGAGTACACAATGAGAGGCTACACAAATTCTATCATTCATTTTAAAGAAAAATGACCCAGTTGTTGATCCATTTCATTTTTATTATCTCACTCCAATGCAAAACTAATACTAATAGTTACTTCTAGAGTACTTAAAACATATTGAAAATTATTTGAGATCCAAATTATGATCATTGCTACTGATGATTTTGGTGATTTCATTTTGTCTGCTGAACTGGAAAAGAATTTGTTTGCAAAGTACAGATAGGACCGTCATGGGATTGAATGAACCAAAATCAACGTCACATTTCTGGTCCCAGCAGGAATGAACATTACAACTCCTGCGGACTCCGACATCAAAAAATAACAGGCAACAATAAAATGAAAAATGAAAAATAAATAAAGGTCAACCAGATTAAGAGATGAGTCGAAGTGTGGCATCCTAATTAGAGACGCAAATGAAGCGCTTCACCCTAAGCGTCCATAGCCTTGATTTCATTAGGTGCGGACAAGGCACTACAATAATATGGTGACTAGATTGAATTCATAGCTTAATTTTCCACTTCATCTTATAAATGGAAGACAAAAAACACAGAAGAGAAATGGACATGAAAAATCAGTGTCGCCAAAACCTTGTGATGCCAAGAATGACAAATATATAGAAACAATAACGATTGTTCATAATAACAGAAACAATATTATCTAAACATCAAACGTGTAATCCAACTCAACCCTAACGAAAGAGATGAATGAAACCCAATCTGAAATTAGAGAAAGAAAGACAGAGGAAAGGAACAAGAAAGTAGAGAGGTAGAGAGAGAGAGAGAGAGAGAGAGAGAGAGAGGGTGAGGGGAGGTGGAAGGAATAGAGGAATACCTGGAAGGTGTGAAGAATGGGGAGTGGGAGGTGAAGAAGCGCAAGTCATGCCTAGAATTCAGATGCTGCCAAAACTTTTCTCTCTCCGGTTTCTTTGCTTTTGGATTCTCCTCTGCTCTCCTTCGGCCTTCCTGTTATGTGATGCCTGATGAGCTGGCTTCACTGCCACTATCAACCATGAGCTATATATTGCCAAGCCCATACCCCCCCTTTTTACTAAATTTCAAAATAAAAATAAACCCCCCTCCATAAAAATTTTAATAAATAAATTATAAAAAAAACTAATTCCATTTCACTAACTTAACTTAACTCACCGATTTAAAATTATATAAACTTGTTAGTGATTTTTTTTAAAAAATTTTTATGGTAAAAAATCTCTTTTCTCATTTCACGACAAATTTATCTTATTAAATCTTTATGACGTTTTAATATAATTTTAATTTATTAATAAAACAATATTTTTCTTAATTTAACTATTCAACTAAGGTTTTTTACAATAAAATGTAATAAACTGTTCCCTAAATATCATAAGTTTTAAACTTTGAATATCTCTATCAACACATATAAACACTAAGGTTCTTTTGTCCAAAACAAAAATAAAACAAAGGTTTTTTTTTAAAATATTATATACATGTAATGATCATATTATTATTATAACCTGGTCCAATTATTATCAAAATACTAAAATAAAACAGATAATCATTTAACCTTATATTCAAACACGCATCCTATTAAAAAAAAAGAAGTAGAATAAATATTAATAAAGAAATATACCAACAATGGTGCGAAAAGTTACAGCCTACATTTATCCCACCATACAAAATTAAAAAATAAATACAGTTCAAATCCTGCACAGCGGAACGGAACCTCCTCGGTGCAGAAAACTTTTCCTCCTGTGAAGATAAACGAATGTGAAAACTTGACTCTGGCAGAGAATATATATATATATATATATGGTCCTCAAACAACATTTCATTCATAGATCCATCGCCCATTTTCTCCAAATCTTCTTGTGACAATAAGGTTTTCCAATGTCTCACTACCATCATATGGCTGAGCCATCTTCCGGAGGAATCAATCACGATCAACAAATATGAGTTTCCATAACATCTTTTCACAACCACAAAAACAGAAAACTGTCTTCTTCTTTTTTCTTTTATTTTTTTTGAAACAAACTGTAGCGGTCCCTGCTTTCTGGTCACGTTTAAAACCTGTTTTCTACTTAAAAATGCGAAAATAAAGGAAAACATCGGTAATAATGCTTGCTTCTTCTTTTTTACTTTTTTTTTTTTTTTTCTGAAAATCACAAAAAAAAAACACAATTCATATAACAAGAACAATTTTAGGAGAGCACCGTAATCGCGTTTTCCAAGCTAAAATCGTTTCACACAAATGCCCTTCAAAAGCAGATCAACAGACCCTAACACAATTCTTCAAAGAATACTTTTTAATTGTTTTCAGGTTTCAAACAGAATTTATTCTCTACAAACACTAATTGCTATAACAAAAATATTTTCCCAAGCAAAAGCCCAGTATTCCAAGACTCAGAGAGCTTCACAGAAATTTTGTTAAATATATACTCAGAATGACGTTCACCAACTAATGCATACACTCACTTGATTGATCAAACATGGAACTTTTATCAAACTCAACAATGCCTAATGAAACATAGGGTCGAAATTGGGGGAATCTAGGATGTAAATATTCTTTATTTGAACTGGGATCAAAACTAGTGTCTGATCTATATGACAAACAATTTAAGATCATGTTCCTGTTGAACCATACTTTCAAGTCTGACAGATTATCTATCTCTTGTTTTCCAACGTCGAGAAGAAGATCAAGATTGTGGGCACACAATGAATGAGAGACATACCTCCCGAGCTATATGCAAGGCCATGTCGGTGCTCAAATTCAGGTGTGCATCGCGTAAATGTGAGAGAATCCATCCAGGCAATTTATTGCAATCAAGTATCGACTGTACCTGCACAAGTTCAGCTGACGATACAAAGGAGGTATTATGAGGAGTGAAAAATGCAAATGAAAGATTTCCACACATATTTCAGAAATATCTGGAGTCCAAGGCATTGATATCTAACAGAAATGAAGGTAAAGAAGTCTAGCCAGTTTATGTAACAAAGGATCAAGAAATGCTGTGTGAATTCCCCCAATTGAGTTTCTTTGATGCTTCCAACTTATTTGCATATGTTAGTTAAACAATGGACTATGATGCAAGTGGTAACCACAACATAAGCTCAGTTTCATCTTGTACATCACTATCATCTTTTTTTTTTTTTTTTTGATCACCCATAAGGCATCCTAAATGCAGTCACTATCACGTAAAAGCCCTTTAAGTCATACCACACCCGCACTAATCCTCATACGGTAACTGCAAAGCGACCACAAGTAATGGCGAAGCTTTACCACATAACATATCAGATACTCAGCGGCTCCGCCAACTGTTCGCTTCGCGGCTGGAGCGATTCATCCTGCACCTACATACAAGTCATTGATTCACTTTCTTTTGTATTCACATAAACGCTGAAGCCCAGCCTTCTTTTGGTTTTCATAGGCCTCAACGGACTATAGATTGTTCATCATCAAAATCTATGGCTTATGGCACAAAAAGTTCAAGTGAGTAATATTTTAGATAAAAGGCATGACCTACTTTTACCAATCAAAATCTGGAGTAATAAAAAAAATGTTTTAACAAATAAAATTTAGAAGGGATCGGAGAGGTTTACTATCTTTACAGTATTACATTGTTTATTTTTCTTTGCACACAGAATGTGCACTGTCTGAACAATTTCTCGTTCTTTATACTTTATTATTTCAATGTGCAATGAAACTGTTTTCATCCAAAAGGAAAATTTACCAAAGAGAGAGAAAACAAACCTCTTGTCAGCAAAAATCATCATCCCATAATCTGCCTTTGAACGGATTACTCGGCCAACACATTGAGCTGCTTGTCTCTGCTCAATTACATTCCCATTAATGAAGTTCATATTATCTAAGCAAGACATGAACTAACCAACCTAAGGCCAATAATGCATATTGATCAAATGACAAAAATGTGGTAAACAATACTAATGCATCAAAAGTCAGAAATCGCCTTCCTTATCTGGAATGTTCTCGTGAAATATTCCAAACGTGCAAGTATTATCCTGCAAAACGAAAATCATATATCTAAGCTAAATAGGCAGAAATAGCAACTTATGAAACTAGATCAGCAAAATATACATATCAGACACAATGATAACAAGCAGCAAAACAGTATGACATTAATAACATGATTTCAGTCACAAAAAGGAAATAAAGAAATATTTGTAGTAAATTTACCTGCTTAATGTGTACTGGAAAGGAACTCCAAACATTATCACTAATCTCCCATAATGTCGATCAAAATCAATACCTCAGCTACTTTTCCCTGCAAAGTGGGAGGAAATAAACATTTAATCTCACCTTCATGGATCCCTCAATCTGTCCCAACCCTTCATGTAGTTCATACCAGGATCAGGATTCCCAAATGCCTTTTTGAATTTTATCTCATTCAAAAAACACCAAGTGTCTAAAACAACCTAGATACAAATAATATCCTAAAATAAAACCTCATTATAATTTCTTTTTGACAATGGAAACTATCAGGATGTTAATGTCCTTCCTGACTGTTATGTGCATTGTATAGATCAGAGATGCAGAAACATTAATTTCAACTTTAAGCCTGTTAATAAAAATTCAAGTTCCCTGAGTTTCAACATTTGAGCAACATCACCAAAAACTAATTTCAGGTTACCATGATATTGCCAATTCTACCACAACCCAGCTTATTTTTTTAGGGCCTGAATTGCAATTAGCTGCAGACCTCATCTCAAGTTCATCACTAATATAAAGGCTAATGAAAATAGTGTTCTGCAATACATAGAGAAAAGACAGCACCTCTCCCACAGTCGCAAGCTCTGCGATAGTTGTCTAGAGCTAATGTAGTTTCCACCACATCCTGAGTCTCAATAAAGACAAGCTTGTGCTGCATTATGTCCTGCAATAAGTACGTATCAAGAAAATTAGTTTTCCTACTAAGCAAAAATAATTCCCAAGGAGAGCGTGTAGTGTTATGCAGGTGGTTGAGCCCATGTTTAGAGAATCTCACACTGAGAATAAGAGTAAATCCAAGTTTCAAGAAAATATCTCATGAGATTCTAACGAGGAAAAGAATCAAGATAGGAGATGGGTAATACATTGGAGCACCAGGAGTTAACAGGAAAAAGAGGGATATTTTTCAAAATAGAAGTTATGTAAAATGAGAGATGAAGGAGCACATTCTCACCTTTAAAATTCCAGTTTCATTCCAAGTATTGACAATTCCGTCCATATAAGAATAACTCACAAAAAAACATACAATCCCATCTGGTACAGACAGACACCATCTCCAGCAGGAGCCTCCCATAATTCCTTACAACACCTGGATCACTTCTCATATCAAATTTTGTACTCACAGGAAGCTGGTCACTGAAATAATAAGAAATTAAATTCAATAAGGAGAAAGAAAATAAATATATCAAAACCACCAAATAGAAGAAATATCAAATCTCTTTCATCTATGATTGAAAAAATGTTGTAGTAATAGAAACAATCACCAACTAAGGAATAGAAAAATAAAACAAACCAATTTTAATTCTTACCTCCACGAAAGTGAGAACCATAGGGCAATGCAATCTCCTGTCAGGGACATTGTAAAACTCCGACCGACAACTGCTGAAAAGGCGAGATAGAGAGATCGATAGGGACTTATTCAGAAGTAATCACGACGATTGAAATCGATCAAACACGGCTTTATGGCAAGAGAAGAATGTATAACTGCTGAAAACCAATGAATGAACCCACAATTAATTTACAGGTAACTAGGATAAAATACAGTAGAATAACGATTCAAACATAGAGTACAACAATGGGCAGACCAAATAATGGTATACAAACAACTATCATATATTAAGAGAAATGTATGGATAACTTCTAGATAGTATAAATAAAGATGTAGTTTTGACTCTAATCATTCAAGACTCAGGAACCACTGTGTTGGTTTATGCGATAAGTCCATAAACAGCTTACTTATTCCAGAAAATTATTTTTTAAAAAAAGAAAGAAAAAAAGTCTAGAAATAAGAAACCTGCAGTACAGGATCAGGAATATGTGGCATTCTTTCATCAAATGGTTCAATGATAATTGAAAATCTCTGCGTATGTTCCCAAGCCAGTGTCGCAGAAAGTCACATATTGTTTGGATGTGTAAAAACTCATCCGTGTCCGTAATTTCTAGAGTCATCATGAGGGAGTGCAGACGATCATAACAAAACCTCAACATTTTCTGATCAATTCCAGCCTGGGAATTAATGGAGGCCACAAAGGCAACAGGTCCTTCCTTCTCAACATTCTCAGTTTCCAGGCGACCATGGAGATACTGAACCAATCTGCGTAAAACAGAAAGGAAATGCTCTGCTCGCCGAATATTTCCTGGAACAGCCTCCTTCAGAATATCATCAGGCAAAGCAGGATTTGAAAGCCAGGTGTCTGAAACTGCAACAAGAAAGAAAAAAAAGTATGTCCAACTGTCAGATTGTGCATTCAAAAAATGTTTTTAGACTTCATTAAAAATACAAGGCATTCCACTTACTAGGTAAGTCTCCCCTGATGGCCAAACCCTCAACAAGCCTGTTGTATTCTTGCTCACCACTCTGATCAGTGGCCTTGAACCTTCCTACCAAGTTGAACAATTTAATGAACTTCATTTCTAAGGACAGAAGCAAAGAACCAGCATATAGCGGTAATCTGCCAATTTGTGAAACTCAATCCTAAATAGCATATTTCATGGCAAATGCTCCATGAGATAAGATAATTACTAGTTAATTTTATGTACTTATGATTGTTCTGGCATGAAGGCAAGCACATATGTGAGAAAGACAAATGATATGGAGTTGGCATTGTAACTACTTGGAGGCAAGTTACAAGGTGTCACACTAATATGTTTCTCAGTTTTGTGATGGAAAGTTTGTGCGCGTATGTGCTACAGATAAAGAGCATAAAGAAAGAGTTGTAACCTCTTTTTTTTTTTTTGACAAGGAGCTGTAACCAAAATAAATGTTTCTAAGGAAAGTAAAAATAGATCAATTCACTGAAATTGCTGATGAAGACTATAAAGGAATGATTAACATCTCCAGTTGAACATCTGATCCACAAGAACAAAGATTTAAAAACTGATATTCACAATTAACACCTACACTTACTCCATCAACAATGCTTATCAACATAACCAGAATAAACTAAGTCTTTTCTATCTCCAATTGCAATTTTCTCCCAGAAACTGCCATGTCATCCAAAAGCAGCACTTTAACCGCATTACACCTAGAGACACCCCAAACATGCATACAAGTAATATGTTTACACTCTCATCCAAAACCAAAACTTGAGGATGAAGATGCAAATGTTCAACGTTGTTGCCCTCTTTGGCAAGCTTCAAAAGACGAAGCATCACATGGCATTTAGAGCATTCAAACTCAAATCCGATACATCATGGAAAAGTGAAAAATTTATGGAGTATAACCTTTTTTGGGCAAGTGAAGGGATCAAGTACACCCAAACATAGGGAGTGCATAAGGATCGTTGAGGCCCCAGAACCAAAAACAAAGGAAAGAAATAAATCACAGGCTAAGACCAGGCCAGACCATCAACATAATCAAAGACATTGGTTTCCCATGATACTAGCTCAGACTTAGATCCGACCATGCTATCAACCAAATCAAACAAAGACATTATGGTTTCCTTCACAAGCACTACAGCACAGAACAACAAGGTTGGGAATGTACTCTTTTTTAATTATCAGAAGATATTGATAGAGAAATTTGGACAGATTTCTTTAAATTAGTTAGAGAAATTTGTGACTTAAGAAGAAAACAGCATAACCATACCCTTCTTTTGTTTCATTTATTTATTTACTGCTAAGAAAGGTGCAAACAGTGTGCAAAAACAATGAACACAAAAACAAATCATAGAGAAAACTATCCTAAATACTAGGAATAAAGAATTACTCATCATGGCTTCTTATAAGATAAAGAAGGCATGATATTCATATTAAAACCTCAAATCTCAAACTCGAGCTTAGAGAGTCAGGTCGTTTAAACAGATCAAAGCTCTCTGCTTCAAGGTGAGGTCCTAAGCCTCAAGCCACCTTTCAAGAATTTATTCCTCATTTGTTGATTTGAAAGTTCATAGAGGACTCTATTTGATTTATTTGACTCTTCACGTGCGAGTATGGGGCTACACGTGAGGGAGGGTGTTAAAGACATGATATTCATATTAAACTCAACTTACAAGTTCGAAATTTTTATAAAAAGCCTGGTCGCTATCAAGACGCTCACGTACCAAGAAAAATAAAACATATTATTCTCCATTGACAACCAGTCTCCTCCAATCTGCCTACTTTTAATGGTCCACCTAAGCCGAGGAGAGCAACCCCTCCAAATAGCTCTCTAAATCCTGCACAATCCATGCCAGCTCCTGTGGATGGGTCTGAGGAGACCTTGAAGTTCAGAAACACTGCATCCTAACAACCAACTCAAAAGTTATATTTTCAGAAAGCAATGACTCACACAGCTAACCAGTCTCCCCTGCATTCTTGTGCATATAGTGCCAACTAGAGGGAACAAAACCTCACTGGTTTATGTTATCAATCACCAGGATTCTACTTAGAGTAGTCATTCCAGGGGGTAAAAAGGATTTCATTAGAACAACACTGCGCCATTACACTTTCCAAGGGAAGTAGCTACACACCCCGCCCATAGCCTCCTCAATATGATTCTCACCAAAACTAGTAACCCAGCGATCTCTATTCCATCACATGGCATCTAAGCCCACCCCACTTCCTACAAGATATTGAACTATAAAATTGATGAAAGAAAATAAAATAAAACAGAGCCTCCAATACACATCTAATTCTAACCTGGAACTGCTTAACAAGGCAAGCAAGAATCTAAACCAATCTCTACTCCCCATTTTTCTCCCATTCCGTAAAATCTGGTTCAGTACCTCCTTATTCCCAGATATTGCAAAAAGGTCCACAGAAACAACATTTAGAGGCTCCTCCCACACTGTCTGTCCGATCAAACCCTAACCCCAACCTACCACAAATCTGGAAGTCCAATCTGCCCAACCATTCTTAATCCTTTCTCCAATGCTCACCACAAGAGAGATCCTATCACCTGCACCAAAACAAACAGCCCCTCCTTTCCATAATTTTACCTCCATCAGTCTTTTCCTTCACATACTTCCTTCCATATCAGTAAAGTTAGGCAATAAGAAAATGTTCCACCCATAGATGCTCTAAATTAATATTCTATTTCACTTTCTTATCAAATCATATATAAGTTTATGAGGTGGAAAACTACAGATACCAATCACTTGATCATCATGCACGGAATGCTAGAGAAGGTTCCATTGTGGCATAGATAAACATGAGTGCATTTATTAGTTATTTCAATAAGCAAAGAGATTTTATGCTGAGCACTTCAAAAACAGCAGCAAGTAGAATCAGTTGAGGATGACTTCTACAAAAATTTATTTAGCAACTTAAGAAAAGTAAAATTTTCCATGCCATCTAAGGCCTGAAAGATAGTAATACAATCAAAATACTAATTTAAATTTATACAGCGTGCATTAATTAAGTACATGTCATGCAAAGCTAAAAAGAAAAGGGGGAGCATAGAAAGAAACCTTAAACCCAAGTCAAAACCAACTGGAAATTCTAACAAAAAGACACTTACCTATTTATCTCCTGAGCCATCTTACTGAGGTTCCTTGTAGCACCCTCAAGGGTCTGCCTCCTCACACTAACGCTAAGTGCCTCAATACAAACATTATCGATATTATGTGCCTCATCAAACACCACCAGACTCTCTGCATCTCCTTGAGATAATCCCAGCCACCTTGGATCACAGTACTGATAACTATAAACAACCACATTTGCAAATTGCACCATGTGTCATGCTAAAAAGTACGGGCACCACCCCTTATCCCTCCCAAACGCCCGTAAATTCTGCAATTATAGCAACAATTTCCGATTTCTGAAACTAATCAACCAGTGTCTTAATGAAATGTTTAAGTTTGCGTTGTTTATTTCCTTCCTCACCTTTTTCTGAGTAAAACAAACGGAAATCATCGATACAAAGCTAATTAAAGAATTTTGAAACAGTACCCGCAAAGGTACACCGGGCAGAACCGCTTCCGATTTGTGCTTTCGTAGTTTTCGAAGAACGGACAAGTTTGTAGGTTGGGGTTCAATGAGCAGTTCCGACCCAACTGGCAGTGAGCTTCCGGCATCTGCACGACGGACCGCGATTCTTTATGGAAACGCTGGATTGATGCACAGATTCTGCGGAGGAGAGGCCAAGGGCAAGGATTCTTGCGGCGGGTCCGAGGTGGCGGAGCTGGTACTGGTGGAGGACACGGAGCTCGGCTAGGGTTTTCTCCATCTCGTGGACGGTACGGGTGCAGTAGAGGAGCTTGATGGGGTTGGAAGGTTTAGATAGACCATAGCTAGTGATGAGGGAGAGGAGGGCGATGGTCTTGCCGGTGCCGGTGGGCATTTCGAGGAGGGCGTGGCCTTTGGCATCTAGAGCACGTTTCAGCTCCACCATATACGAGTACTGCTCAGGGTAGATGTTGTCGTAGGGGAAGTACACCGTCACATCTTCGATTTGGAATTTCATTTTTCCGGCGAGAGTGAAAAAGATGGTGGTGAATGGCGGACGGCGGCGGTGATCGGGGGACAACGTCTCTTCCCTCCTTCGTCACTGCCCACTGTGTCCCCCAAGCGGTATCAAATGGGAGCCTTCTAATTATTTTTATTTTCTGAAATACATTTATTAAAAAGGTAGAAATTATCCTAATTGCAAGTGTAGGCCTCCGCCAAAACCTTTTTACAAATATATCCTTTGTTTTTTTTTTTAATGCAAAAATAGAAGGATTATAAATTTATAACTCTTCTTTTTCAATTAAAGATGTTTTTTTTTTTAAATTTGTTGAGAGAGATATTTATGATCAAACTTTATATTTCATTTTTCCAAAAAAGAAAGATCATAATTTTGGAAATGTTAAGGGAAGAAAACTGAAAAAAAAAAAAAAAAAAAAAACAGAAAGATATAATAACAAAAAAGAATATAAAATCCTTTTATTTACTATCCATTAAAATATCAAACAAAAAAAAATTACATAATATTGTTCCTAACATTTTTTCCTTGTACTTCCATGTCACCCAAACTTAAAAATCATTTCCACAATATTTTTTTCTTTTCCCATCGTTTTCAACCAATTAACCTGACTAACCCAAAAACAATCATAATTTTTGGGAAATTACTAAGTGAAAATATGAAAATAAGTTATTTTCACGTCTTTTTCCATAACAAAATCTCACAATGAATTAGAAAAAAAATTCTAAAAGAACTCTAAAAGGAATCCAATAAGAACATAACTTTATAACCTTAGCCAATAATTAAATCGTGACAAGAGGACCTCATGTCTTTACCAAGAGTTAAAAAAAGTCGGCGAAGATATGCGAAGAATCGCGTCAGCATTCCACTTAACAAAATATTATATCGTCAGACGCATAAAGCCGGTCAGACGCCAAAAAACCAAAACATAGATCTTAATCTATTGACTTTAATTTCTTTATACTGCAACTTTACCCAGGATGACTGAAGTCAAATTGAAGAGATCCAAAACAAAACAAAACAGAACCATCAAAGAACTAGAGAATATTCAAACCAACTTTCTCATTCCTCCATTGATGGTGTCTTGGATGCCAGCCCCTTGATTGCATGGCGACATTGAAACCTGCAACAACAAAACCAACTTAAAGTTCGCTAGAAAGTGTAGAACATGAAAAGTTGTAGAGAATTCACATTCAGAAAGCTAACTTTTTTGGGTTTTAACCAACTACATTTTTGAATTTTATTGCAGTAGCTAGCTATCTAAGTGAAGTTCAAAGTGGGATAGAACACTAAAAATTTACACAAAAGAGGTTTTGGATGCTTTTAGTACTCATCTGATCAAATAGTATGGAGCCTGCGAAGAATACTGAAGAGAAAATGCCAACGTAGTGTTAGGTTTATTTATTTATTTATATATATTTTTATGAACTGAATATCCGCATTAAGCTTACGCAAGACCTCACTAATTCACGTGACCTCGAGCCGATCCATCGAGTAATAATTCCTGCCCCACGAGACTCAAACCTATAACCTCCTAAGTTATACTGATCCTGTGTGTATGAGAAAACGTTGGTCTGAAATCTTGAATAGCAGCAGCCCTTGGCAATATATTTATAAAATCAAAATAAATGTCTATAGATCTGAAAACTTTATCAGGTAAGATGTTACCAGATTAAATCATCTGAAGTAGAATCTGTTGAATTGATGGAGCTGCTAGTAGATTGTGAATCATCGTGGGGTTGTCCACTTCCTGCTTTCTGGCTCTGCACTTGCTGCAATCTGGAAAGGTATTATCTGCAACAGAAAATGCAATTGGAAACACAGTCATATCAAATACGCAAGTAAAGATGAATGAAAACACAAAATGCATAAAGCTCTATGAAGATCAGTGCGCATTTAAGAAAATATAGTCGGTGTTTATAATAAGAAACTACTTGAAAATGGAAATGAAATCATTTAATTACAGGTATATTAAAAAAAATGTTAATTTATGTGGAAAAGAAAGATTGCAACGACCAACTCTCCTATATGAATAACACTCTCCCTCACGTGAAGAGTCAAATAAACCAAATAGAGACCTCCATGAACTTTCAAACTAACAAATGAGGAATAAAAATATTCAAGAGGAGGATTAAAACGTATAACACTGTTGAGATAAGAACTTACCACTAACTCTTTATAATACATCATCATTTAAAGGATCTCATACTTCCTATAATGTAGGAAAAATCTTAACTAACAGATAGCTACCACTATGTATGAAGATCAAGTCTTATGCAATCTATGGTATTTACTTCCTCAAGCTTCGACTGTACAGACTGTACAGATTACATTCCAAGCTTCTGACTACTAACTTGTTGAACTTGATTCTAATAGTCGCCTTGTTAAAAATGTCAGCTATTTGTTCTACAGAGGGTGGCACCGGGTCATGAGCAAAGTCCCTCTCATCCACCTTCTCCTTTATAAATGTCTGTCTATCTCAGCATGCTTCATCCTATCATGATGAACAAGGTTATGAGAGACAAAGATGGCCATTTTGTTATCACATTAGGTGTAATACTTTTAACTCACCCCCAGATACTTCTTCTAGACATTTTTAACCACAGACTCATAGATTCCTAGTGACTGGATCGTAGTTCAGCTTCTACATTACTTCGCCACCATGTTTTGCTTCTGCTCCTCAACGTACTAGATTGCCCCACACAAATGAACAAATCCCTGAAGTTGATCTCCTATCCTCTGCCGATCCAACCCAATTTGCATCAATGTACATCTTTTATTCCATGGTTAGAATTCTTTTCTTGAACAACAAGCCCCTTCCCTGTGTGGCTTAAGATACTAAGATCCGATAGATGTCATACATTTTCAATAGGCTTAGTGCATAAATTGACTTACACAATTTACTGAAAAAGGATGTTATCTTGTGTATTGCAAGTAGACTAATTTGGCTCATTAATTCACAGTACCGTCCTCATATCACACAGGCGCGTCATCTTTATCAGTTTCAAGTTTAATGTTGGGGTCCATTGGAGTTTCAACACATTTGCAGCCTAACTTACCAGTTTCTTTGAGAAGATCAAGAGTATATTTGCGCTGAGAAATAGGAGAATTTAGTTTTATTTCCAGTCATTTCATACCAAGAAATAATATGAGATTACCTAGGTCTTTCATTTCCAACTCAGCTGCAAGTTTCATCTTGATTTTGTGAATTCTTCATCACCTGTCAAAATTATGTCATCAACATAGACTGTCAAGATAGTGATTCCGATGGCTTGCCTTTTGTAAAACAATGTGTGATCTGCATGAGTTTGTTGATATCCATGTTGTTGAACAGCTCTAGTAAACCGACCAAACCATGATCTTGGTGATTGTTTTAACGCGTAGAGTGATTCTTCAAACGCAAGCTTTCCCATTTCCTTCTATCTTCACTCCTGGTGGTAAATCCATGTAGACTTCCTCTTCTACATCTCCATTTAAAAACGCTTTCTTCACATCTGTAGCTGCACACGGACAATCTAGATTGTATTGATCTTTGCCACAGAGCAAATGTTTCCTAAAAATCAATCCTATAAGTTGTATCCTTTTCTTCTGCAACCACTGTACCTTCAATTTCTCCATCAGCTGTCGACAAAAAGTTATCCATCTATACTTACTAGAGTTTTTGGTCTTTCGCTATTGCATTGTCTTCCCAAGTGTCATGCTCTTTGTGGGCTGACATTCTTCCATGATTTTTCCAATTTGATCTGCATGTTGGACAAAGGTCTTCTGTATTCAATGGTGGACAGCTGAGTCATGAAACCTCTTCATTGATTCTCGATAATGGCCATATCCAAGGAACTCGAAATAGATGTTGGGTGCACGTTTCAATGGTCCCTTTTCTTCTCACTACAATCAAAACATCCAGCTCATATAAGTCTTTCACAGTCTCTTATTCAAGGCTTAGCTTCTTGGTGGTGAGGGGTTTCTGGTTCCACTATCGTTTTTGTGACTTTCCTTCTTGGGTACGTAAGCTTGCAAGGTTGTATCGATCTACTGATATTAGGAGTAGGCAGCGCAGTTTTGTGTATGGTAGGCGTTAGCATGGATTAGGAGGTGGTCAATTGTGTTTGGTGGAATTAGATTTTCATGAGAAGGATCCTCAATATCCTGATTTTGAGGTCTTTGCTGGTGCTGAGATATTTTGAGGCTAATTTTAAATTTTGAATAAAGAGATTAAAGTGAAGGAGATATTTGTGGAGGATTTTAAGGGATAGGATTTGGTGTGGACTCCAAAATAGGAAACCAAAAATATTCCCCATCAACCGTATTTAATAGGATGGGCCCACTACTTGAATTATTCTCCCAAAAATTATCCCCACTTGAATTATTCTACTTGAATTATTCTAATAGAATTATTCCACTCAAATGATCTCTACAAAAATTATCTCTACTTGAATTATTCTCCTAAAGATTATATTCCACAAAATTTCCTTGGAAGAGGATTTTTGGGAAACGATAGATATCAAAAAATATATCATGAGATAAAATATTTTTTTAATATAAGACAAGAATACCTATACTCCTCTTTTGTGTGGAAGAGTAGCTTAAAAACACACATCTAAACGATCTAGTATCAAGTTTAATTCCATGAAGCAATTTAAATTATGAAATAAAAGCAACAACTGTAAATACACATATCTAATTCTGAAAAAATGCAAGACTAAGGGAAACATTTATTGAGGACAGATATAGGAGTTTGAAATTGAAGAATTTTTTAAGGTTGACGATTTATTAAAAAACATGCAGTTAGGATAGCATCACCCCAAAAAATTTTAGGAACATCAATAAATAGTAAAGAGAGAGCTAATGTAAAGATGTCGATTTTATGCTTCTAAATTTCCATTTTGCTGAGGAGAATAATAAGGAACTATGGTGGAAGAAGACCGTTTTGAAAGAAATAAATTGAGAACATAATTAAAAAAAATTTAGTGTCACATTGCCCGCAGTGATTTTTGATAGATGTTAAATTGATTTTCGACTATTGAATAAAAATTTTCAAAAAATTTGAGACATCTCTGACTTGTCTTTTCAACAGACATACCCAACAAACTCTTGTGGTCAATAGTAATTGTTACAAACCATTTTTGATCAGGAGGTGTAGTTAGGCTTAGAAGGTCCCCATAAATTATTTTAACTCACAAAAGGTGAAAGAAGGCTGATAAGGGGGAGGGGAAAAAGAAACACCTTATGTTTTGAAAATTGACAACATCACAGAAAACTGCTCTTTTATTTTGAACTGTGATGGAAACATTAGACGCTACAAAACTGAATGTCCTAGGCTGTAGCGGAGAAGCACAATTTTTTGATGAAGGAAAAGACCAAGATCGAACCAATTGCAGCTCATTTATTCTTGGAAGAAAAGTCACGCAAAAATAGTAGAGACCATGAACCCTTTATAATTCCCCAATCATTGAGCTCAAATCTGGTCCTGAAATCGACCAATGCAGATAAAAGAGCTGTCATTCTTTTATCCTGGGTTTACTATCAGATAGTAATATACTAGAACTGCAGTGAGGAGGCAAGAACATGCTTAGTATAGTCAGCCAAGAACAATGTATGCCATAAATGTTAAGTAAGGATCCATTTCTGCAATTTTATTAACTAGAAGCATTGACAAATACAAAACAAAAGAAGTAAAAAGGTGTTGACTACCGGTCATATGATCGAGGCTCCGACATTCAACAACTATGGAGATTTGTGGCTATCAACGCGGAAGGTGTGTCATTACCAAGTCAATATTAAGGAGGTAATGCACTACAAGAGGTGTGGCTATGCGAGCTTTGTCAAGTGATCAAGTCGGCACCTAATGAATGGACTGGCTAGCGGTACGACGCTGGCCACGAACATGTTTCAGAACCCAATCAACCTGGGCTTACCATGTAGTTTCAAGATTGGTGACGGGTGTGATATGGTTTGCGCGAATCACACCAAGTAGTTGCTTTCTTAGATCGATCATCTGCCGAACGAGATAGCATGGCTAAGGAATCATAAGAAGGTAGTGAGCTAAAACTGGGCATCACACTTTTACAAGGTTCCTCTCAAAACTCAAAGAATCTTCATCAAGACATGGAAGCGGGCCAAAGCCAAGAATCCTCCTTTTACCTAACTATCCAAAGACGGAGTGAGACTCGCAAGAAAATCGTGATATTTGTTCCTTAGAAAGAATACTACGATACACTTTAGGCATCATCGATCTTTCCAAGAGTGTGATCGCAAAGATCCACCGCTATAAATCCAAGAGCGAATTAAAATAGAAAGTGACAACCTATCTTCGGGTGGGGGCAATCGACCCGACACACAGGAGATATGCACGAGAGACTACATCCCAATCGCTTTAGCTGGATACAGAGGGGTAGATTTCACCAATACGACTTCCATCGAATGAATCACCGCAGAGCATGACAAGAGAACGCGTGATCTCCCACCGACTGGGCGGGCGCATTATGCTCGAGGCTGGTCGAGGTGTGAACTACCGAAAATAAAATTGCCGCTTTAATTCTTCGTAATCATTTGAATCGATTCACCACGCACCCAAAGCCTCATCATTCTGACTCAGAGTTACAGAAAAGAAGTTTCATTTAAGAAGTAACAAGGGAGTAATCAGGTAGGCCACAGGTGTCGAATCCACCTCATGTTACTGGCTTCATTATCTAAGCCTATGAAGGTAGTCGGGGATTCATATTCCTCAACTCCGTGACACTTTTTGCGTTCGATACCATAAAAGTATTCAAGAGGAGGAATAAAACATAAAATATCACAGATAAGAACTTCCCCTGCTTTATAATAAAGATACGTAAAAAATATGGCACGTAACTAACTCTTTATAATACATCATCTATCGCTAACTGCTTCCTATAATGTAGAAAAATCTTAACTAACAAAAGCAAGGCTACTCATTAATACGTATTGAAGACCAGTTTTATGCGCCTTATGTGTTTAAGGCAGTACATTAAAAAGAATGTTAATTTAAGTGGAAAATTTTATAAAGATTGTTAAACAGTCAACTCTCCTATATGAATAAAACTCTCCCTCACATGCAGCCCCATACCCGCACGTGGAGAGTAAAATAAACCAAATAGAGTCCTCCATGAACTTTCAAATTAACAAATAAGGAATAAATTGCAAAGAGGTAGTTCAAACCTAGGACTTCCTACACAAACCAAATCCTACTCATGTTAAAGCCTGCTTCAGAAGATTTGGATTTAATACAAACATCATGCCTTTTAACAAAGATCATAATGACAAGAGTCGGCACAAATGGCATGTGTGGGGACAACTCAGACCACATGGAAGGCATGTAAAGTGGTCGAATGTTTAAACTCGCAAAAAGGCTGCAAATACCTTCATAAAGAAGATTGCCACTCCCAAGACCTTTCTAACAAGATCAGAATTAATAAAGTGCCTTTCAGGGATCAAAGCATAAATAAGGGCGTTTGTTTTATATACTTATGGTAACAGAACTTTGTTCATTGTAATTTTAATAGATAAAGTAGTTAGTTATTTGTTTTTCAAAAAAACACTCCTGCAATTTTTATCTAATTGGTGAAAATGAAATTTTAAATAAAATTTAAAAAACACGTATGCTTGTAGCTTAATTAAAGACAAACCAATCATAAGAGTTTCAACTGGATCATAAAGTACATGATTTTCTCATATTTGAATATCTAATTTTTTTTCTAAATAGAAAAAAAACATTAAGAAAAAGCCAAAAAGCCAAATATTTTAGCCTTTTTTATATTCAGCCAAAAATTTCAAAAATTCAACATTAAGTCATGGTGTTATACCAAAACAGCCGAATGTTGAAAGCAATTTTGCTTTCAAGAAAAAGCCAAAAACAAACACCGCCTGCTGAATTAGTAAAGAAGGACACTGCGGCCGCAATCACACATGCATAGGCCAGCACATAATGCATTGGGCATGAGATATGCAGCAACAGCAGTGCATGATGACACGCTGTTGGACTTTGACAGTTGTGATTTGAGACTTAGATCATTTTCCCAAGTTGTTTGAGGCCAAGACACCTCCAAAAGATGCGATAATTTTCCCAATTTATTATGCCTGTGGAAGCATCCATGATGTCTCATCCTTCCAGATTCAGAATGGCTTAGAATGCTTTCTAGCAACAGGGGGGTAGTCTCATTTGGAGGAACCCCAAGGATGTGAGATATGGCATGCTGTGTGACCAGATGCCCACAGACATGCAAAAGGCACCATTAAACTTACATGCAAACCAAGTATACAATGTTTAGGCGAGGCATAGAAATGTGGATATGGAAAATGAGCAGAGGCAGAGCATGGAATAGTACTGACAGGGGTAGTCTAGTTGAAACAAGACAGATGTTGGCAGCTAGTGCATGGGTTGTGTATAGGCACAATATGCACAAAACTTCAGTACAAATCCAAGGCCATGACAGCAAATGATGAAAGGTTATGATGCTAAGCAAGGACTAGCATGATGAGTAACATATGGGCATGTGAGTGCCAACACAAGAAGAGTGTGCAAAGCACTAGATTAGAAGGGCCACTCATCAGGGGCATGATTTTAAAAGGCACAAGCGCCAAGGCGCAAATTCCTCTTGAAGCCTTGAGGAATAGGCTTTTGTGAAGTAAAATGTAACCTTAAATGCATAACAATTTTATAAAGGCATTTTAAAGTATGATTATATTAATAAAAAATTAAAGATTCCTAATATTTAAAGAACAATGAAAAGTAGAGAAATTATATAAATTTCAATATATAATTAGAAAATTCAAGAATAAAAGTGTTTTTAAAAGAAGTCAAAGTCTATAAGGTGCGTTTCAATAAGGTACATGTCTTGGAAGGCGAGGTGCTATAACTAAGTAGTGGTTGTCTCTTGAGCCTAGGCGCGCATTACACACCTTTAAAACTATGATCAGGTGTTAGTTATTTTTTTTATAGGTCAGCATGTTTATCTAAGACATAAAGTAAGGGCTACTGGTTGACATGTGTAGACAGTAAGCAATGCATGCAGATGTGGCTCTCTATTCATCAGCAGGCATGGTTGTCTTGCTGAGACGCATAGTTCACTTGGCAACACCTGAAGGAAGGCTATAGTATGACGGGACACCAGGAAAACCTGAGTAGATATTGAGGACCTTGAGAAACGGCCAAGACAGCTGGTAGAATTAAAAAAGGTCTGAAGTAGCAGTTACTCAACTGATGGCCTTTGTGTATAGGTACCCTATTGTACATATGGATAAGGTAGAGGAAACCAGTCACTACATAGGCTTATTATTATTTGTAAACATTGGTTTCTTGTGTTATGAGAGAAAATAATACAAGTTGAGAAAGGGATTTCTGTATTCAGTTGTGTAATGTAAAAAGGTGTGAGTTGTATTATTTGGGTTGGCTAAGACAGTCTTAGCACCATCACAAAATTGTGGCAGCATTCTTTGTGACAACAACCATGGTAACACATCGGGCACACATAAAGAAAATGTTGACTCTGATTTGAGTACCCTCATGAATGGAAACTAGTTCAACCTGAAATCTCAAACCAAACTAAGACATTAGCTGGCAAACTAAGTGAGAAAGGTGCACTCATTATCAAGAAATTACAAGACTAAGCAAGTTGTCCATATATGCACATTCTTCCATCAGCAAGAAAACCCAGACAGAATTAAACTCTAACCAGGATCCCCTTTCACAATTGACATAGTGTAACATGCTCCTTCCTACCCAATATGAGACCCGGGAATTAACACTGTAATACAAAAACAAGCATATCTGACATAAAGGTGATACTGTAAAAAGCTTTCTGTTACCTTTACACTAAAGTCGCATTGGGGAGAAAAATGCAGAGGTAGATTGAAAGAAGAGGAAGCTCAACTATTAGAACAGTTTGGTAGATCTATAAAAAAACTGATATTATTGAAGATCTAGCATAAAATCATTCCCACCAAATATTTCAGATAAAAAAAATTTCAACAGAACTGTATAGAAGCAGATCTTACACTTTGAGATCAATGCCCGAATAACCTGCTCAAGGAACAATGCTATTTTTATTAATACAAAAAGAATAAATAAATAAACCAATAAAAGATTGAAGCACAATTTTTTTTTTTTTTTTTTTTTGATAAGTTTGAAGTACAAATATCATTCAAGAACCTTTCTTGAAAGACCTTCTGCAGCTCTACTTCTAATGAAATTGCATGCACCTCGAGGAACAACCCTTCCATGTGAAAACTGTAACTCAGCAACATGTTGTGGTTTATCTGGCTGGCTCCGAGAACCAAAATGATTCCTTGGATATCAGGAACCTCACTAAGCATCAGTTGCAATGAAGTTTGGAGACCAGAAAAGGTATCCATGAACTTCTGCAGTCTCCTAATCCCCTGCTTGACCTCTCTCATTCTTCCAAGTCGTTTTCTTCGAGAAGATACTCAGCTAGAAACCACTTCAAACTTCCCAATTTTAGGCACCAAAATCAACAAGCCAAAATCCTACATTTAAATCCACTTTTCTTCTGACATACCAACTCTTTGTATTCAGTATGCAGTGCATCAAACTCAGCACTGATATCCTGCAAAATTCTGCAAAAGGAACCAAGTCTAGGTAAAGTTCACCGATAAAAGGCAAAATTCAAACCTGTTAATGCAGTTCAACCCTATGATAGAAAGAGAGAAGCATGATTCTGCTGTCAATAAAAACAAAAAACTAGATAATGAGAACAGCCTAAGAAGAAAAATGACATAAAAGACTAGATACTTGAGAGTTGAGGCATTTAATTCAATTAAACAGGTCAAATACCATGATCTGTTAGCAACATGTTAGGGATTCCAAATAACGGAATCCACTCCAAAACCCCGATGCTTCAAAAAAAATATAATTTTTTTTTCTTCCTTTTTTTCCAAAACAATTATTGTGAAAAAAGAATATTTTCCATGGATCAGTTGCAGGCGGTGACAGAAGTGGCTGTGTTGGCCATAGTGACGAGGCTAGTAATGGAAGAAAACTTCTGCTCTAGGAGTTAACTTTTTGCATGGATTATAACACAAATTTGTAGCTTTTTTTTTTTATTTCTCCTTGCTTTCTTTCCTCTTCTACAGATGTAATTACCCATTTGCCAAACACAGTTTTAGCTATAGTTTGGAAGCTCTTCATACAAGAACAATTCATGTAGTTTCAAAATCAATAAAGGAACCTTAAAAGTTAAAAAATGCATCAGAAACCTAAAATAACCCCCATTTGGTTACTGAGAAAAACCCAAGAAAACAAAAAATAAAAAATAAATTATACGTTCAATAGAGGAGCAGGTTTCAGGTTTTGGGTCCAGTGGATCTTAAGAATGAAAACATTAAGAATCAACCTCCCAAATTCTCAAAGCTTGCCTATATTTCGTCAACCAAACAAAACATTGATGAACTTATTGAAGGGATTTGCTGGTGCATAAAGAACGGAAACTCAGGACGTCTTTGTCTGACATGAAAGACAAAGAGAACTGTCCATTGAATCAGCCGGCGTCTCGATCTCAGTGACCTCCATGTCCGATCGTCGCCCTTCCGTCGTCTTGGAAGCAAGCGCCGAGAACCAACGGCTCCTCGGTGAATTGGATTTAAGATGCTCCGTTTAAATCATGTTCATAGACATTGGAGGGAAACCAAGGCCTCAAAACACAGCGTTTTGGTGAACTCCAGATGCAAATGCAAAGGATAAACATAAAACGCTGCGTTTCGAAGTAGTGATTTTTTATTTTTTTTAATAAATACACAATTTTGTTCCAAATCTCCTTTGCTAACCACCGAGCTGAGCTAATCTTATTAACAACGAGATTTTGACTACGATTAGCCGATTTAAAATGAAGATTTACATCTATCCATTTTCAGAATACATATTCTATTCTAGCCAGATTTCAACGCTCGCTTCGGTAAAAAAAAAGATAAAATTAATTCGTGTAACAAACTATCGACCAACCGACGCATCGATACCCAAGAACTCAACAAATGATAATTTCCATTTTATTAGGCTCGCAAACCAAAACGACGCTTTTAAAGTTAACTGTTGTTTTAATTGCCGTCAACGCCAATCGCGCTGGACCGATTTTATTTAATACGACAAAGAACAAATCCATGATTCATTAATTCATTCACGCCGACAAGAACAAACGGCAATCAATGTATTTCTTACAATAATTTTTTCTCTTGATTGGTGGGTGGCCTCTGCAGAATATTTATGCTTGAGTATAGCCCTTCCATGTTACGATGAGATTTGGTTGTGATTTTTCTTCCTCTTCTTCACATTGTCTTCCACCCCTCTCAGCTTCATCTCTTCCTTTTCCCCCTCCACCTGCTCCTCTGCTGCTTCTTCCACATCCTTCTCATTTACACAAAAACCCTTTTTGTAGAAATCCATATCAAACTCCTCAGTGTGTTCCTTTTCACACTCAGTTCTCCTCAACAATTTAAAATCAACATAGAATCTCCATCCCCATCGAAAACCAAAAGTCTCCTCTTCAGATTTCTCCATAAGAAATTGATGGCAACCATTTACAAAGAACATGCTCTTTCCAATTTCACTTCCACTCACTAAACTCTCCTAAAAACATATTTACCAATTATCGCTATCATTGCCTTCTGGCAGCAAATAAAATCCAATTCAAAAAGCCATAAATTTAGAAGAAATCAAACTTCAAATCTTAAAATTTTCAGTTCTAAGATGAACGAAAACTCTCATCATCGCCGTTCAGCTACTCAATTTTCAGAAACCAGAAAACCAATTCACTCAAAATCTCCACTCATCCTCAATTTCGTTGCAGTCAAACAGTTAGCAAAATCACACGGCAGAAAAACATCACCGCATTGCCGCTGTCGCCGACGCGAAACGAATTGGTCTAAATACCACACCGACGCCGATACAATTACCGTTTAAACCATCGTTTCCTATTACATCGCATTAAATCAATTACCACTGCCAGCCGCGACATCACGGACGGTTGAATTAATACTTACACTAACCAATTTTATTTTACTTTCTCTCAAATGAAGATTCGTACAAAAAAAAAAAAACCTCTATTCTTATAAAGACTCGAAGTTATTCAGCCTACAGACTCGAGCTTGGTTGGAACCCTCCCGTCAATTCGCCCCTTTACTAGGACTCGAGTTTGAGACATCCAGCGCTCACACTCACCATCACTCACTTATAGAGCTTGACCTCATGAAACAGCGTTGCAAAATTTAACAAAAATTTATTTATAACTTGAACCGTAATTTACTCACCTTTTGCTTGTTTTTCAAAACAACGCTACAGAAAACAAATGAAAAAATATTCTCAAAATCATCACTAATCCCAACTGTTTTGTTCAAAAGTAATTTAACCTAATCTTGTTTTTAATAGACCACAAAAAACCACCAAAGTTTTTGTTCAAAAATTACCAAATGTTTTTTGTTACCAAGAGTAAGTAACTACTTTCAACAATGATTTTCAAACACAACCCAATTGACGTAGAAAGTAGACAAAATGGACTTTGAGTGGTACAAGTATCTTCTGGCTCTTGAGAGAATTTGCTTCAAATGGGTTTAGTACCAAAATATTTTTAAAAGTATTTTCATTTCTACTTGTCAGCTCATCTTTTACTGCTAAATTTCTTCAAACCATCCCCTGTTTTCAGACCAGCAATGAAGCAATTAAATGGCTGAATCTACCATAAACCAAGCCCATCAGATAGTCGCAAACTATACATTTAACTACTGCGGTGCGTATATAACTTGAATAATTTTCGTCCATATGAAATCTGAATTTATGACAGAAGGCCAGATAGAAAACCTAGGCTGAGAACATCAGGAATGATTTGGAATACTGGCGTCTTCTAAATCTCTGGTCCTGATCTCAAGAACTAGGCATTGCAGGAGGTTTACCTTGGCTGGAGGCATTACAACCTTGTGTTGAACTGCATACAAAAGGTAACTTCTCCCTGGTTACTAAGCAATAGAGAAAGGGGGAAGAATGATTCTTAAATGTCTATATGATATGGTATTACCGTGATTTATCATCATCATTGCTTTGGATTTCATATGCTATATCGTCTCAGAGCTTTGCTCAAACCTGGCATTACATTATATGCTTGATAGATCTTCCAGTTCAATGATGGAACCTAATTCGATGAAAATGGAAGACGGGTTCATCGTAAAAATTGCACTTGTTAAACGACCAACCTCCTGTTCTTAAACTGCAGTAAATTCGGACACATGAATATCACGCTCAACACCTCCCTGCCACGCATGCAACCCACATACCCGAGCAAATGAGAGTTAGGAAACCATTATTAACACTTATCAAAGAATTAGCCTAGGATCAAATATTCACCAGACGAAGAGTGCTCGAACCCACCCTCGCTCAAACCGTTCCTCCGCCAGATCACGTTAAACGCACCTCCTCCTAAAAAACCTCAAAATCAGATTTGGTTTCATTACGAATATTATGCTCAACACAACCAAGGAGTCAAAGAACCATTTCAAGTAATACCCTCTTTGTTGATTCCAATTTTTCCCATTATTTTCGTATATGTAATAGCGCGAAAAGAAGGCACGGCTCTAAGTTGTTTAAGAATAGTGGCGTTGAAAGCCGACCTTTTGCCTTACTTAGAATAGTCGGCTCTATTTCTCGATAGGAGTAATGCCAAATCACGATCCTTTAGCATTTTGGAGAAAACATTCTAAACCTATATTCCAAGCCGTAGTGTGTGTAAGCATATGCATCTGAGGCTGTAACTAATTTTCAAACGAACATAACGGATCAGGAGAAGCTCTCTGGGCGAGAACCCTAAGCATAAGTTGCTCAGGTACATGCCAGTTACAAAGTTTAGTTTCAATATCACCCGTAGACTAATTCAACACACTCAGATAACAAGGCCTAAGGTTAGATTGGACTTACAATGATAAGAACTGATGTAAACCCTATTGAAAACCCATCATACGGCGTAAATAATGATCATGACTGTTGATGTTGTACAAGATACTAAGTAACAGACCCCTGCAAAATTTCCTCACCATAGAAGAACCACCAAAAGAGGAATGCAAACAACAAAAACAAACAACATTGTGGTTAAGAACTGGGAATTAATATTGGAATAAGTATAATCCAGAATATGTTGGTTATTACATCAATAGAACATTATTTACCCCAAAAACGTCGATGCTCGTACCTTTGTTAGGTATTCTATGGTAGCTTCTTCCTGGTTTTATGTTTGGTATTCTGGCACCCATCTTATTTAAGTAATCAGCAAATTCCTTGCATGCTGGCCTAAATAGAGTTTACTGTTATGTACAAATAGGATCTACACTTTTGACAAATGAAATATAACCAACCTAATCATACTTACAATTCGATCATACTAATGCAATCATTAGTTATTGATCATACTATATGCAATCATTGAAGTTTTCAGGAAAGTTATATCTTTCAAAAAACAAAAAGCTAACCATGATTCACAAGGCATATATCAATCAGGTATGTTCATTTTTTTATTTTTTTTTTTGACTAAAAGCTGAGCAAATATTAACAAAGAAGAAATAAAAACTCGGTTTCCCATGATATACGTGAAGTAAATGTGAAGAAACCCAACCAACAAAGAGAGAAAGCGCTACAAAAACACCTACCAACCCAACAAAACAAATCTAGAATGCACAAAAAAATTTTACAAAAGAATCCTCCCCAACAAAAAACCAGCCCAAAAAGAAAACAAGCTTATAAAGGAATGCTTTAGTTTAGATAGAGAAGGGCATGAATTTCTCAAGACTATATACGATTTCTCTCCTTCCAGATTGCCTAGATGAGACAAAGGGGCGCTGCCATCCACGTATTTTTTTATCTTCCCCACTGAAAACTCGTCCACTCCAAAAAAGGTCCTTAACCTCGAAAGTAGCACTCCAACACAAGCCCTGGGATTACAGATGAGGCCCTCCCAAGGACTCCCCTACAATCACTGAATAATCCTACAGATGGTAAAGATTTCCCAACTACGTAAGACAGCAGCATCTAATAAAATCAAATTTAAAACCCCTCTTAGATGCCCATAGTGAGTGATTTTCTCCCACCAAACTTCCTACAAAACTCACTGGGAGCACCAAATTTGCTCCATAGCAATTTCCATAAGGGTTGTTTTGTCCAAAGACCTTCCTAAGAGTGACATCGTCCAACAAGGTGGGTTGACCATTTAAATCCCCCTTCAAAGAAGCTCATTATGTTCCATCCGATTATTATACTATTATTAATCAAACTCAAAAGATCGGGGCTTCACTCAATCTCTCCTGGCCATCGAATCCAGCCTACTAAAGCTAGGCGACCATGCACCATGACCTCTAGAATTGTCCCAAACATCAGCAACTTTAACCCCTTTTGTTCCAACCAACATATATAAGTTTGGAAAAATGTCACAAAGAGGGGATTCCCCACACCAAGTGTCCTCCCAGAAACCGACTCTACTTCCATCCCCACTCAGCAAAACACGCTTTAGCTTCATTGCACTCCATCTCCCTCGCTAATATCCTCCAAGGGCCCAACCCAAAATTACCTTCGTGGTTTTAGTATACCACCCTCCTTCCTCCACCAAGTATTTAATGCTAATTACATCTTCCAAAAGGAATTGTCCTCCACAAGACCCCAAATCCACTTTCCAAGAAAGCTTTATCGACTAAAAAGAGAGGTCCCTAATCACTCAACCCTCCTTTTCTTTTACTTCGAAAGCGTATCATGTTCCAGCCGCAAATGAAAGCTTTGATGGTGCCTCTCCCCAAAGAAAAAATCTCTAAATTCCAAATTTCTCAGCTTTTTACTCCCTTGTATGCACGAGACATAGCAGCCGTGACGGAGGTTCAATGGGTGTTTTATGAGTAAGTTCTTTAAATGTGTCAGCTTTTCCAACTAGCTAACTTTCTCCTAATCTTTCTTCCACCATCCCATATTGAAATGTAGTTACAATACATGCCCAAAGGGAGGCCCAAATGTTGTCGGGAGTGTTCTAATTCCACCCCAACTCGCTATTAGCCAAAGAGAACTGAGATTTATATTTCCCTACTGGAAGATAATGGAGTTTTTATCCGCATTGATATTTAACCCATAAATGGCCTCAAACCAAAGCAGAATCCATCTCAAATAGGCCAACTGATCTCTAGAATCCTTGCAGAAAACCAAGGTATCATCTGTGAACAACAAGTGATTTAACTGCAACTCATCCCCACTTCTATTCACAAACTTATGTCCTCAGAAACCTTCCGGGCTACCTTTCTCCATCGATTGAAAAACTTTCATACTATGACAAAGAGATACTGGGACAAAGGATCATCTCGTTTTAACCCTTAGTTGTTGAAAAACCAAGAAGGCTACCATTTACCAAAGACGTAAAAAGTATGCTGGTAACATAATCGTTTTATCCAAGACACCCACTGCCCAAACCCATCTTTCGCAAGAGACCCCAAATAGGAACTCTCCAATTTATGTTGTCATAAGTTTTTTCAATGTCCAATTTGCATAAAATAATTTCTCCTTCTTTCACCATGGAATCAATCAATTATTTGTTATTGAGAGGCATCCAAGATTTGCCCAGCCTCCTACAAACACATTTTGAGCTTTATTTACCAACTTACTCATAACCCTCTTTAGTCTATTAGCAAGGACTTTTGCTAGCAGCTTATACAAGCCCCCTGTTATCCCCTCGGACGCCTAAGTCAAGTGGTCTGATGCAAGGCCTCATAGGCATGCCTTGCACTCCATGAGGGCACCTAATGAAACAAGGCAAACCATGGTGGTGGATGGTAAGATATGGTGGACCCGCATGAGGTGCATGGTAGCATATGGTGGGCATGCACTTGTTGCAAACAAGTGTGAGTTTGAATTTGAAAAAGGGAGCCATATTTCAAATTCAAGGTTGGAACCAGAATTCAAACTTAGAGCCAAATTTTGGAAAAGGGAGGCAGATTTGAATTCAAACTCACCGAGGGAATCGGGCACCGCTGGGAAGAGACACTGTCAGAAGAGACACCAAAGTCTATAAAGAACTAGTCTCTAACTTCTGAGGGGGTTAGAGAGTGCGCTAATTTCATAATTATAAACTTCAGATGTCGAGAAAGCCATATACACTCTGACAGCTTTGTTGCAATACAAGTCGAGATTTGTTTCCTCAAAAACTAAGGTCCCATACGATGCTTCACGGAGACACCAGGAAGGTCAAGCAAAGAGTTAGCACCGCACATCCAAAAGAGAAAATTCCTCAGGCTTAACCGTGGTGACAAGTGGTATCGAGCACCAAAAGATGGTCGGGAAAGATCATGAACCCAGATGGCCCGCTGAAACACCGTTAGGATCGCCCATGAGGAAGAAACAGACCGCATTTGCACTAATGAAGAATGAGTTTAAGTGCAAAGACAATTTGATGGAGGCAACAGAATATGGGAAAGGATTGATGCCCTCAAACTCGACCGCAGGTGGTCGAGTACCAGAGGCAAAGGTACCATGGGGGCAAAAATCTCAATCCCGAAAAGGTCAGGCTCAATGTCCCCTAGTCGCACGAGCGCCCCTGACGTAAGGTACAAAACAGAACCAAAGGGGTTCGAGGCGCTAGAATGCTAAAGAATTGAAAATTTTTCCGATGAGACATGGAGCAATTCAAGGTCGCTTCATGTGCCCACGAGGAAATGGTGTCAATAATCAAGATGTGTCGGTCCGTGAATCAAAGTTATGGTGGCGCACTCGATGGGAGATGAGATGCAGAAACTGAAGGCCCCAGACATTACTGAGACTTCTAAAGAAGGAATCGCAACAATTCCTACCCACAAATTCACCGCTTCGCAAGAGAACTCGGGCTGCAGCTACCACGGTGTTCCAGAAGGAATACGCTATGAGTTTAGTTCCATCATGTTTGACACGTGAACATGTCCAATGAGGACAGTTATTCAACTTTATTTCAGATTCAAGGTCATACGACCGAACTCAAGAGACAAGGAGTTCGGTGGACTCGCCACGTGAGCCAGAGAATGGACCGTCAAGGCGGATTCAAGACGGGCAGCCACCCATCAACACCACAGCAAGTCCAAGACGTATTTTAGTAAGAAAGGCAATGTAGAGAAAACCTCTACCAATAAGAATAGTCGAAAGGAACTAAGAAAGGGTCGCAGTAAACGGCTTCCATGGAGACAACCACAAATTTCAGGCGTTGCACAACCAGACGGTGAGATACGCTTCATATTTGGCAATGGCCCTCATCGAGCCAAAGACTCCATTTCCAAGAGGGAAACCATACCTCGTCATCACGACACGCTAAGACTAATCCGCATTCACCCCGTGAATCCTTCGCAGCCGCTTCAATGCACCGCGCAGAGAACCAACCGCGTAAAACTTCGACGATGTTCGTGTGCCGATCAATGGGACTGCAAAGGCAATGGTAGATGCTGGTGCTACGATAATTTTCACAAGAACTAAGAAGCTTCGAGACTCCGACCAAATCGGGTAGATGATGATACCTTCGATCAAAGCAAGAACAATAAGGCTCAAAGAATACAAGGCATCGCTTAAGGATGTCCCGCGTGTGGGTGAATGGAAGAGTAAATGTAATTTACTTTGTGTTCCATTGCACGATTTCAATCTAACTCAGATTGATGTCTTCTCAAGTCTAAGGTCAAGCCCGATTCCATTTGGGTGGACTTATGATCTAGAGGAGAAACAACCCAAGCCAGGCTCAATGTACAAAGGAAAGTGAGAAACATGGCAAAAAGGCAGATGTCATCCAATCAACAGTGGCTTAAACTGGGGCAAAAGACATACCTACTACAGGTAGAAATCTATGAGAAGCACATACGCTCGCTCTTGATTCTCGGGCCGATTACCAAAGGAATCTCGAGACATCAGCCTTCCGACGCCTAAAGAGTCAGCTTCTCCTCGACGAATCTATCGATCACAAGATCGAAGCCATCAAGCAGTCAAACCACCTGCCAAGTCTTTACTTTGATGACTCCTCGTAATTGGCCGAACTCGTGAAAATGAAGAAAGAGTTATCGTCAAGGATGATTCAAATTTCAGCTCCAGAGATGGTGCACTATATTACTCCAAAAGAAGCATACTCAGACGTTACAAGATGTGTGGATTACTACGCCTCTAAACAGTAACCATAAAAAAAGTGGTTCTGGTTCTTCGTAATAATCTTGTTTGATAAATGGCAAAGGCTCCCAGACTTCTCGACAAAACCGAACCCAGATCAAGCTTACCGGGCAAGTCCTGATCGTAAGATGATGAGGCAAACCACATGTAACCTCCGTTATGGTTCCGGCGAATTTCAGAATGCCATTCGGGCTCACAAATGCCCCGCAACATTTTGTAATTTGAACGAATGATGTCGTCGCAATACCTACGCTTTCAGAAGCAGTATATTTACGACATCATGGTGTACAACCAAACTCTAAGTGACATTTAGATGCATTTGAAAACGGTGGCTCACAATTTGGGGGAACACATCGTATGTAGCTTAAAAAGTGCGAGTTTGCAAGAGAGCAGATCACATTCCTGGGTCACAAGATCTGTGAAGGCCAAATTCAGATGGATGAAAGAAAGCGTGCAGTCAGATCGATCGCCACTACCAAAGTGACGTAGAAGTCATGGGCCATTCGATTAGCAAATTACTATCTGAGATTCATAAAAGGGCTACTTCAAAGATTGTTTCCATCGACAAATTCATTAAGAAAGCACAGAGGCTGACCGGGACACAGGCCTGGCGGCTAGCAGCTCGCAAGCCATCTCTAAAGAACCGTCAGAATTGTTCTAATCTCGACCTTCCCTCAAGTCGATCGATGTTTCGAACGCCTCTCGGTGGAGTTCGGCGTGAGGACACCCCGTGGCATTTGAAAGTCTGAACCTAATGCTGCATCAAAATGCTACCAACACATGAAAAGAGATGACAATGGGGGCAGGCACCGTCACAATGAGCATACCTGTGTGTGGATTTTGCCAGCAGGACGGACAATGTGGCAAACACCTTCTTCAAGACACAAAAGAAGTTGAGTGCAAGGCAGTCTGCCAGTAAGAGTTCCTCATCGATTCAACTCGAATGACGTGATCGCCCAGCATGACACAACATCAGAAATTTTTACAACCACCTAGGAAGAGGTGGTGGCCTATACGCTTATTCGTTTAAGTCATCTCAGATTTCAATGAGCGATTAAGAAGGTCAGCAGTGACTACGCCTTGACAGAGAAACCGCATGCCAGTGTCTGAATGGGTGTCCTAGCATCAAGGCCGAAAGACTCTCAGGTTCAAAAGGAGGAAGGTTTTATGTTCACGGGTGGATCGCAAAGAGTTGTCAAAGAAACCCATGATGCTAAGGGGCAAGCATCCAGAGGAGCAAACACGGCGCTGCTATCCGTGTCCTATTATCGTCAAGAATGGGCATAAACGACAGCGTACGTGAAGTCTTGCTTGCATGTCACTGGACAAGACTGAGAAGAAAAGATGGCTGGTTACATGCCTTCATCATACTGTAAAAGCCATACAGTGGTCTCCATGGATTTCATCACCGGATTCCCATGTCCGGAAAACCATCTCTTTGTTGCTGTGGTTGATCATTTCCAAGTATTCTGATTCATTTAAAGACCGAGGCACGCCTTGTCAGAAGAGGCAATTAACTGCTTTTCATCATGTGGTGAAACACTTTGCTCGCTTAAGGACATAGCCTTCAACGACGGGGCGCTAGATTCACAGGACGCTGGGGGAACTCGCTCGTTCGTGTCAGTTCTCCACAAACGATTCTAAATGTATCACACCGAGAGATCAATGCATTACCGAAAAGAATACTTTAGGCATTATGTGACAAATACACAAAACCGTGGATTTTGCTGACATCGCCAACAGAGCACCGCGATAGAGCTCGGGCATCGTGACGAGCCCTTTCGAGTCAAGCATGGGTCAAGGGGGCCGAGAACCCCCATTAGATGTGGCAAAGCAAGTGAGTCGGGGGAGACATCCCTCGCAAAGACATCGAATAGCCATTTCCCTGATGTGAGATGTTCGGATGAGGCACTGAGCCTTGAGAAGGCAAACAAGAATGAAAAAGTATGCGCATCAAGATTGACGAATGAATTTTAGACGTGGATAAGCAAGGTATTGTTAAAACTTACCTCGTATCCCGAAAAGTTAATAGTAAGACGAAAGAGGGTCGATACCCAAGTTCGAGGGACCTTCGAGGTGATCAAGAAGGCAGTCGCCATGCCAAAGCCGCCAAAGATCGGTCGTGATCCGACATTCCAAGGTCAATTTTTCAAGCCCTACTTTGAAGATGCAGTAACCAGAGCGGCACAAGTAAAACGTGCTCTCCCTTAGTCACAGCGCCATGGGAGGGTGGAAAAGATTCGATCCACATAACCACTGGGGCAGAAAGAATCTACGACCGATTAATTTTGTTCAAAGGGAAAGATAGTTCTAATCAAAGGCTACATGGAGCTGGATGTAACACTTCGCGCTGAAGGGGCGTGCAAGACCAAGGCTAAGTCGACGAGGGCTTCGACTTCAACGGGAGGGGATGGGTTTGTTACCCCTGACATAAGTTGTCGGGTTCTGGATGCAAGGCCCCATAGTATGCCTGCACTCCATGAGGGCACTTCATCAAACAAGTGCAAAACCATGTGTGAATGGTAAGAGAGAGACCCGCACGTGTGCATGGAAGATATGTGGACATGCACCTGCTGGGTAAACAGGCGAAGTTTGACTTGAAAAAGGAGCCATATTCAAATTATTGAACTAGAATCAAATTTAGAACCTGGATTTTGAAAAGTGGAGGATTTTGAACTCAAACCTCAAGGAGGGAATTCAGTACCTGTACATACCAAGTTAAATATGAGACACCAAAGTCTATAAAAAGAACTAGTCTCTAACTTTGAGGGGGGTTAGAAAGTGCATGCCTAATTTCGTAATTTTAAACTTGTATGTCGAGAAGTGCAAGGCACTTGACAGCCTGCAGAATATAAGTCAGGATTTGTTTCCTTATAAAAACTAAGTGTCCTATATGACGCTACTTTGCGAGACATCGTAGAAGTTGTCAAGCAAAAGAGTTAGCAATCGCACATCCAAAAAATGGAAAATTCTTATGCTTGAACTGATAGAGCAAATCCTTAAATCCTCTGCACCACCTCTTAGAATCATGACAATAAAACATAGCATTTAAACTCCTAACAAACTTCCTAAGGCGGAAAACTTCAAACATTCTCATTACATCATCTCATAATATCCCAACACGACTGCCAAACGCAATAAGAGTGCCATCCTGTGCCAAGAGCCTTGTCACCATTTAGATCACCAAAGCCAAGACACTTCTTCCATTAGAAAGGCATTCCAACTAGAGGCTTCCTATATAATATTCAGTTCGGAAATGTTCATATAATCAAATTAACATTGTCACGTATGTAACTTTGAACATATATTGTCACTCTTAAACAAAGATTAAGTTAATCTTAGCTCTAAATACAATCTTAATATGACTCAACTAATGCATTCACATGGTAATATTCTAAACAAAATATAAATTCATTTCTCATTTTGACTAAAATTTAAATAAATATCTGATATGAATCAGTTTAGAATTGCAGCCATGGTGCTCAGTCACAACATTCCACCAAAGAAGGAATATTTCATTACAAAACAAGAGGTTACAGCCTCATGGATGCAGAAGTCAGCTCAGGTGGCGTTAGGATATGGGCAATGAAAATCCTGGTTCAATTCATGTCTCACCAAAAGAAAAAAGAATACAGCTATAGGTGGGACAAGAATCCTTTGACCAAAAGGAAAACAGCGAGGAAGACAGATCACAGAAGCAAATCAATACAATATTGTTGTTAAGCAAGATATAAGGCAAGTGTAATGTTGTGCAACCATTCAAAAACTATTAGATCTTGCATTTGTATAGATCTTGGTTTAAATTTATGAAAATCTGCAGAATGAATATGTCAAAAACCCACCAAAATGATCACAAAATGAAACTCTGAACTATGGATACGTATGAGCATAAATGAGGATGAAAACAAAATGATAGTCTACAGACAAATAAAATAGCATAATTTATTTCAAAATGCATTGTCAGCAAAATTTAAATCAACTCATAAATAAAATTTAGAATAATGCAATAATAGTTGAGAAAGATACTTACAATGTCAAATATATTGAAATAAAGACAAAAATGCATAAATTGAATAAACCCATGGCTCTGCACCAATAGGTTAGGTTCAATATTCTTTGACATGTCTCAGAAGCAAGAATAGGAGATCGTCAAAGAATGATCAAAGAAGATAACAATCATTTTGTATCTGAACCATGTACTCACGCCTAAGAAAAACAGTAACATTGGTATACCAGAAAGACACGTGCATACACACTGATCTCCTAAGGGAAGCAAAAACATTTTCTTTTCCACTGCATCACTTTCATATGACTGCTTAATGTTCTTTAATGTGAAAGATTTAGAAGTTTAAATTACTCTAGATCATCCAATAATTATTTTTGTTACTTTCTCTTAAATTGCCTCCAAACTGGCATTAACAAATGGCAAACACCAAATGATGTATGTTGTATGTAAATTCAGAAGGAGGCTTTCACTTTTATTCTAGGACAGGTGAATTCTTCTTGTCATCTATAGAAATGGATGAATCAATGACACCAATATCTGATGAAATAACCTGTAAGAATGCCAGAACAAAGAGATAGGCAGTAGTGAGGGTCCGCTGCATTCCTGATATTAATATTGAATGGAATATAAGCCCACCCTCTCAGAATTGAGAGTCGTCTCTGTCCAAAACACAGGGATGCCAATGGTAAGTGTCAGCACTTATAGATCATCTTACTAGATCTTAGAAGTCAAACTTAGAGTAACCATAATTGCACATTTTTTTTTTTTATGGATGTAACCATAATTGTACATATATAGAGCTTATATTCTCCAGAAGTATAGAAAAATATCCAGTTGCCTTCATGATAAATCATCACAGGTGAAATTTTGAAAAGAAAACACATGATTATAACATAAATTCATTTTTCTAACAAGATACCAAATAAAGTTTTTTAACTGATAATTTGCATCCCAGAAAAAACTCCTAGGCCTTCAGAGAGGTGATGGGATTACCTAGTAGCAGAGGCAAGTTTGAAGCCATAGTATTGCAGCTTGATTTTCCTGCAACCCTCAGTCACAACAACAGCCCACATTGTGACCACAGTGAAAACACCTAATACTGCAAGTATATATGGCCACCAACTCACAGCACCACCTGCAGAATAGTAGAATCAAATCTGAGCCACTAAGCTAAATTTGAGAATATTTAACATGAATATGTGGGAATCAATTCTATATTTTGAGAATTTCATTCCGTATTAAATCAAATTTTGCTCACTACAAGTGGAATTCAAATGCGTGAGTTTTTAGTTTTACATAAATATCACTTGAGCCATTAAAAGCTCTGTACTTCATCCTCAATCAAACATTTATTAATTCCCAAAGAAGCAAACAGAATTTTACTTTTTTTTAATCAATAAATAGAAATAGTACTGAAAAGTGCCAAAAAGGGGCTCGCCAAAGTAAACATGATGTAACACAATGTACTCATGTTAACCCAGAGTTGACAGCTTAGTTATTTCAATAAGTAACAAGAAAGCAATCTTTGACAAATTTAACAAACAGCACACCATCACTAAAAAAATCTAGCATTCCAAACTCCAAAACAACTTAGATAAAAGCACCATCATTTTGAAGGATCATGATAATGTAGTTTCTAGCAACCAACCTGATAACTGAACCAACATCTTGTACAATGTGTCTGTATAGCCAGTCAGAATTCCCACACATATGATTAGCGATGATCCTTGACCTGATGTATGCATTACCAATACGAGGTTAAAAAATCAAGCCCATGACTAGAATTAAATCAATTAAACAAAATTTTCATGCTAGATCACTCATGAGCGAACAAGACCAATGCAACAGGAGAGGAAAATTTTCATGCTAGATCCATCATGGGGAAACAAGACCAATGAAACAGGAGAGGTGTAAGACTTCCTTTTCAGACAATGTTGTTCATGACAGAATCATACAAAAGATATAGAATTAACTGATGGACCATCAATCCTCCCTTCCATCCATGTTTTATGGTTTTGAAAAATCTTCTTTCTAATTCTACAACTATAGTTAGAGGACCATTTTTCTTTCCTATAAATGAACCCAGAGACATCACAAGCATGCCTCACCATGAACTTCCCAGAAAAAAAGGTCCAAAGGTACATGACAACAGTGAAACTTGAAAAACCAGCTTAATTGGCAACCAGATTCGACAATATACATACTGTGATTATGTGATACAAAAGTTATAGAAATTTAGCAAAAAAGAGTGACAGTAATAAATATGTGAATCAAAATGAAGAGGAAGTACCAAATCCAGATTCTGATATTTTGTCACAGATCCATGTCAGAAGTCATCGCATCCGCATACCAAGAAAAGAGTTGTAATCATCACATGCTTCACCCTGAAATTGCCATCTAGTTGTAATGAAGCCAATTTCTTTCAAAAATAATTAATTGAACTAAGCAAATATAATTTAGGTTACCAAGAAAACATTTACTGTGAAATAATTTGTTAGATATTGCGATTTTTCCCTTTATTTGTCTTATCAGATTACAAGTGGTAGTCCCATGAAGCAGATATATATAAGTCCAATATGTAATGTAGAGATTCGACTTATTTTTTATGTGGAAATAATAAATAGAGATTCTATTTTTCTCTCTTCACATGGCATCGAGTCAAAAGGGAAAAAACTTAATTTTTTTATTGATCGTGTTTCATTCCGATCTCCTCCGCCGCCGATCTCCTTCTCGCCGCACGCAACGCCAGCCATCGCCGCCGGCTGACCCCGGAAGCTCTTTCCGCCGAAAACCACATATTTCGAGGCGCACGAGGCCGATCTACCCACCGGTGGCAACCCCGCCGACAACCGAAGAAGACACACGCCGCTGCTGCGCCTTCCTCCCGTTAGCTTCACAGTCCACGCCAGCGGGTGAGTGCGCCAGGTGAGCGCGTGGTTTCTCCTGGCGCGACGACTCCACACGTGGTCTTCCCGCCGCCTGCGTCGCATCCTCCCATACCAACCCGTGCCTCCTTATCCACCTTCCGCCCTTACCTCGCGTCATCTTCTGCCATCTTCGCCGTATTCTCTACTGTCAGGTCCCCTTTTCTTCATCTTAAGTTCCACAACCATGATTTCAAGCTCCACAGCCGTGATTCGCCCTCTTATTAGGGCTCTCTTCAATCCAAACGTGGTTCAATCTCCAGTTAAGTGGATATGGCAACTAAAAATTCTATTTTTACTTCTTATCTCCGACCTCCTACTATCACATCGTAAAAATTGATTGGTATGAGAATTATCTCTCCCTACGCCTTTCCTCTCGTAACTTCCTGCTCATGACGTGGTTACGAGGATCATCTTATTACACACCGGAGATGCTATACCTAGTGTTGACAAGGTGCACCGGAAGAAAATGGTAGATGCACAACTATGTAGCGATATGGCGCTTCTGCCGATCCAAAATTCTGCTCATATCTTCTGCCATAAGACATGTGTTCTAAGTTTCTGAATCAGCAAAAGCTCTATACACTAATGATATCCAATGGCTTTATAAGGTGGCTTCGCTATTGTTATCCACCAACAAGACATGGATCTATCTAATTATATTGCCGACGCTTTTAAGGAGGAGTTCCCATATCGATGCCTTTCTTACCTGACGCTGGGCTCAACAAACGTGCAGTTGAGACAAGTTCTTCATGGTCTACTCATCGACCTCCGTCCATTCAGACCGAGATCGACATTCTCGCACCATCATTCCGCCCTCGATGATGCTCGTCGCCTCCGTATTCTCCACACGTACTTTGCCATCTGATAAATTTTTAGATTCTTCTCTCTGCGGAAGGTTTCTCACTAACCGGAGGACGGTGAGGCTCGAGGTCGAGGACAACGCCTTCATCAGACCTATATTGAAATGTTCTCTGGCCACACCCGATCGCTATATCAATCAGACGGATCGCCCTCCCCAAGACCGCACATGTGGCCCGGGCCTTCCGATTCGATTTCACCATCAGACTTCAGCCCGCACATCTCGTATGTTTCCCCAATCGACAAGGAGGCGACGCTCATCTTCGCTTATCATACCTAAGTCAACTTCTCATACTCACGTCGTGACCAGAACGTCACCGCTTTATCATACATCTTCTCGACTCGGATTCTGCATTCAGGCCCGATCACATTTCGTAATAAAAGATCTTTTCTCTTCTCTTACTACTACCCCTACTTTACCTATCATACGAAGCACGGTTCTCAACCGTACAGCATTTGTCTGCTCATCCTCTCCTTCCCTACCTCTCATTTCAGTCCTTATACCCCGAGTGTCCCTTTAATCTTATTTCTAATAAGAAAATCACTGTGATTTTTAACTGCTCCATTATTTTTTCCGATAACTTATGACTCATAGACCTGGGAGGCATGCGTGGAAGACTATCAAGACCTGGACGTGAGTCACTGTGGCTCTACTCCCACCAATCATCTCCCAGCTTGCGCTTCCACCGATGCTCCACCTCATCCACGGGCCGTCGCCACCCTCTGGGCTTTCTAAGTTCCAAGATGGTCCCTCGCCCACTTTGTCGCCACTACAGAAGAGTCCCGCTACCGTAACATACTGCGTCTCGTTCCCAGCAACAAGCCAATAATCTGCAATGATCTCCTTTGATCTTGTCCACACCGACAAGCCTTGGGTCCTCGCTGGATCGCGCCTAGTTTCTGTAGGCTTTCGCAGATAATTTCTATCGGGCTGACTATTCTCACGCATTTCGTTATTTCACGAAAACTCTGAGCCGGTTATTTTCATTTTCCAAAAATTTATACAAATTCTTACCTAGTCAATATTTCTATTCGTGTTACGAGTGATAATGCCCTATAGCTTTTTCTTTTTCGCGACCCTTTATTCTACTTATGTCCCAAATACGGGATCCTCTTCATCGCCTCGTGATCATACTCCTCAACAAAATTGCAGAAATTAACGCAGCACCGTCATCTTATCGAGACAAACCAGACTTCCTCTCCCACTATCATGTCTTTCGTTGCACGTCATTCCACATGTACTTGTTATTCGATTAATCGTATGCCCTCATTCCGATTACATGCCTCGCATTCCTATCTCCTTCTTTCCGACTAACCTTTATTTCCTTCCTCCTCGTAGGTTTTGGTCAGACTGTTTTTGTTCATATTCTCACCTGCGACAAGACAAGCTTTCACAAACAAGGCCACTAAATCTTCCAGTTACTCCCGACTCGCGTAAGGGTTATCGCTGTTATTCCCTCGCACCATCACATTTTCTTCCGCCGATGTCACCTTCTGGCGACTTCCTTCTTCTTCTCCTCCGAGTCTCTTCCCATCGGGTCTACCTTCCTATCATCTCCCCTCGCCTAGATTTGATGATCTATCTTCTCATTCCTTCACGACATCGCCGTCCCTCGCGGCCGTTGTTCAAACAATCTCCTCGAGCAATGCTCGGGTCGCTTTAGTTCTATATTGTTCAAGAATTTGGCATGCTTCGTAGTACAGCAGACCATTCAGTTTTTTATCATCATAACTCTTCTGCATAGCAGATTATCCGTTGTTTTACGGATGACATCGCCATTACGGCAGCTGAATAGATGGTATTCGAAACTAAAGCAACATCTTTCACCCACTTTCAAACTAAAGACTCGTGTAAACTCATACTTTTATGGGGAATCGAGATACCAATCCGCTTCGCAGGCCCCTCCCAAATCCGGCGTATAAGTTTTGTGACATCTGAAGAAACCGGTATGTTGGGATCAGAAACCTACGACACCCAGTTATCCTAACGCCAAACTCAGACTGCGACGCGTGGAGTCTTTCAAGATCCCGGAGATATCGACGATCGGTAGGTAAATCGAATTATCTCACCACACTCGCTTACATTTCTCCTAGCGTTGTTAGTCAATTCACGGGCCACCATGTGATAGCCATCGACGTCAGAATCCCGCATTCTTCGATATATTAAAAGTACACCAGGTCAAGGTGTGTCAGACGAATGTAGGTCACACCCAAAGTTATCGTTACCGTATGCGTATCGGGTCGCTCACCCACGATGGGACGCCCACTTCTGCGGTCGTGTTTTCATCAGGGTAACCTAATATCCCTAAGAGTAAAGAACAACATGTGCGGGCTAGGATCTAATACCGCTTCAGTTATCGAGCTACGGCCTCGCAACATGTGAACCTTATACGTATCGAGACACCTTCTCCGGAGTCGAGATTCGAAAGGACGCAATCGCATGGTGCTCATCCGCGATAACCTGCGCCGCTGCAGATCGTGATCCATCCGCCTTCCATGAGTGACCAAACACATCGGGGTTAACCCGCCACTTCATTGTGAGAGAAGATCGCATCGTGGATGTATGGCTACTGGCTTTGTCAATCTCAATGATCAACTAGCGCACATCTTACTAAATCTCTCGCAGGTCCTGTAATTAAATACATTCAGAATGTGTTCTCACAAGATACGCACATATATGCCCAAATTGAGGTGGTTGCTGTATATCATGACGCTCTTTCCTTTATCATTTACCCAGATTGAGTCCTATTAAATACAGATATATATAAGTCCAATATGTAATGCAGAGACTGAATTTATTTTTATGTGGAAATAATAAAATTAGTGATTTTCTATTTTCTCTTCACATAATTAAAATCAATAAACAAGAAGTCAGAAATATTTCAAAATAATTTAAATGAAACCATTAAAAATAAAAAACAAAAATAAAAGAATGAGAGAAAACATCAAAGATATGCAAAGAATATGAGTCACAAACCGCATCGCCAAAAGTGGCAAAGGATTTAAACAACTACGTTAAAGGAGGAAATGATGGACAAATCTTCACAAAATGTATTTTTGATTTCTATTTCTTATGAAACTCCATCTTCCTATTTCAATATCTCATGAGGTGTCTTTTTTTAATTTTGATAAGTTTGAATCGACAATATTTTGTATGCTCGACTACCCAATATTAAGAATCATCATTATCACTTATCACTTATTTGAATAAGTAAAGCAAGTCGTTAATTCATAAATGAAAACAATAAAGTTTTCTAGCATGAGATAATTGGAAGAAATGGTTATCCATTGGGAGATATTAACATCTAAAACTGACGTGATGGAGAAAGAAAATACCAATTCGAGTCATTTCTCCACAAAATAACAACAAGAAGCACAAGCTGATCCATTTACAGGGAAGAATTAAGAGTAATTTCCCAGCTACTGCAAAAACTAAACATCTTAACAACCAAATTTCAGAGACCTGGTAACAAGGAACATATCTATCTACTAGTAGTGCTGTAATTTCTTTATTTGTGGAGTTAATTTTTTTAAGTTGTGTAAGAGGATTTATATATATATATATATATATATATATATATATATATATATATATATATATATATATATATATATATATATATATATATATTATCAATAATAGTAAGAAGATTTATATCCTTTTCCAACAAAAAAATTAGGTTTATGAACTCAACAAGTATTTGCAGGCAACAAGTGGAATACTCACGAGACAAAGATGATTTGCAATGATTTGCAAGGACTTCACAGGGTGTGCAGAGAGGTGAGGAAGAGAGGAGGGTTTTTTTTTTCCTTTTCAACAAGAAGAAATTGCATTAAAGCGCCAGAAAAATGCCAAAGTATACATGATGTATACAACAACACCAAAAATAAGAAAAATAATTCCCTTCACTTACAGACCAAGGAGGTGGAAATCGAGACTAATTAAGGATTGTGTTTAGTGCCATGTATTCTCTAATCCTCCTACTCTACTGTTAAGCAGATCATCCCTTCTTGTCATGTACTTTATACATAATAGAGTTTTCCCATACTGCCATCAAAATGCTTAACTGCATGATACAACTGTCATACCATACAATATTATAGATTAAAAAACTAGACAATATTGAGTAATATAAGAAAATCATCACAAGCATCTAATTATTGCAGATACACACATATATTTATAAATTATTAAAGAAAAGAAAAATTATCGAATGACCCATTATAGAAAATGAGACTCTTGATTCTAAATTAACTAGACTAGCCGAGATAGACTGAGTATGTGTTTATCAACAAGCAAGTGCTAATAGCCTCCAATAGCTGCAAAGCCAAGTGAGATCCACCATCTGAAATTAATACCGAATCCATATGGTTGCAACTTACATCATACATTAGATAAAAACAGTACTCAAATTGAATTTGAATTGCAAGGACTCGTCTCACTGCTTGAGATGATTAACTAGACACACATATAACTCTTAATCTTCTCATGGTCGTCTGGGGCCTTCTTTCCGCAGCTTCACTATGAAGGAATAACAGGACAAAGTACTCCAGTAACATGATTCAATTATGTTAACAAAATGAAAACATGACAAGAAAATTGCGTAGAAAGCATATTTTCAACTAATTCTGTTTCTTTATAAAGTTATGAACCAAAAGCTTCAAATGGAAATATATGAATAAAAAGAAATAACTTAATCAACTGTGTTTTGAGTTCAATGATTCATGCTAACAACATTATTGTAAAAGTGATCCAAAATAATCTATACAAAACAGACTGTATCTTGTTAAGTTTGTGACCTTTCTGTCTAACGTTAATCACTGAACCCTCCAAGTAACTACTTCAATGTACAACACCAGGATATTACTGAACCCTCCAAGTTACTACTTCAATGTACAACACCAGGATCACACAACATTTTTTGAGAACATAGACTGAATAAAAATAGGACATTGAAGAAACATAAAAGCTAATTCAGGTGCACAAAAAAAGTAAACCTGCATAAGAATTGAGGCTGCTATCTGAGGACTGATTCCAAGCTGGAAAAGGGACAGCTTAAGCTCACCCGCAAAGTCACCAAGTTCATCTGTCAAAAACAAAGAGTCAGTGGCTACAAGGTAAGGAGCACAGAGATAGCAGCTTTTCCTCCCCTGATCAAACAGAATTAGTACTAATCATTATAATAGATAGTAGCTTAGAAATTTGATTGATGGTGAATTTCATGCAAATTTTCCCACTTCCCATCCTCATATCACATCTAATAGCTAACCTAAGTTATAGCAGTGTTGTATATACATGCGCTCTTCTGAAGCACTGGGAGCTTATTATCTTTATGAAATGTAATGAATCTCAAATATTTGTAAAACATCAGTTCCTTGCTTAATTCTACCAGATTTTTAAACATCCTTGTTCCCGACTTCTGTTGATCAATAACACGGAATTTCAGTAAAATATATATATACATATATATATATAGAAACCACAACTAAAATAGCTACTATAAATACACTCCAATGATCAGCTCACAGCACAAATGTATATCAATATATGTGTGACTTACAATACACTATGAACAGATATACATGTATGCTACTTCACCAACTGATCCAGAAGCAAAGCTAAGATAATCCTCAGGCATCAACCTTCATCAAACCCAGGTAGAGGAATAAATCAACACGACTAATTACAAGTAAGACTGCAGTCACAAATAATCTCCGTCTTATCTCATAATTTCCTTGAAAAAGTCACACGGCATTATTCAGCACAGAACCCAGGCGTGCAAAATCCAAAATCTATTTCTGAACGTTTTAGTTCTAGGTCGTGGCGGCAGCCCCAAGTTATTAATAATCTTGTGGGCCAAGAACATCTGACCATCATTATGTCTTGTAGAACAATTCATCATTTACAGATCATATGTTGTTGCCTCAGCATTCAAATAGTCTCTTCGAAGCTGCTCTGAAAAAATTAAAATGAAACTTTTTGTTTGCTCTTGACAAAAGTGGCTCACTTAACAGTGAAAAACGCCTCCTAGTAGATTCTGACAATACCATCTTACGGGAAACATTGGTTCTGTCATAAAATGGATGAAAGCACAATTGAAAACCACGTTCAAAAATGTCCACCTGTTTGTTAGAAATAAAAGCAATCCGCTTAATAGAGTAAATCAGTATGTGCAAATCTTAGTATGGCAACAATAAAATGTAATTATAACCCATTAAGCTCACATCATATAATGCAAGGCTCAAATATACATAAGTATTGGATCTTTGGAAGCTTTCAGAACAAAATCTAGGGTATTTGCTAATCAAAAATATATATCTAGGGTATCCAACATTACAATCAGGGAGTAAACTTCGTTTGCTACACACTTCCTAAATGAGAATCAAAGATGACATAGGGCCTGCTCATTATGAAATAATAGCAGTTGCCAGTTCCGAAAGCAGGTCAAAATAATAACCGATAAGTAAGAAATGCAAGTTACAACCGAGAGCGCGAAGCTAAATTACCCCGTTTGGCTACCAAGAAAAGCAAAGGAATTGCAAATCTAGGTTCAAAAAGAAGCATAGCAAGGCAAATGGTTGTGATGGTACTGAGTAGAGCGGAGGTTTTGTTTGATCAATGAAAACAAATATTAACAATAATAATAATAATAACAAGACAGGAAAAAGAAAAAAAAATATTCCGACGTTTCTCGGAAGCCAAACAGATGATCAGACCTGAAATTTTGAAAGGTTTAGAGAGAGAAGAATCGGGGATTAAAACACATGAGAGCTCAGAAGAGCTGGCTTCCATGGCGAGACTCGCACCTCTCAAAGAGTCCAAGGGTGCCTCTGGTACACAAGAAAAAGCGAAAGTGATCATCTCTATATCCTAATCCTCTACTTCGCTGCCCACGTTCCATCTTACTGCACACGCATTTCCATTGGCCACTTGGCAATTGATGAGTGGCTGGTGGGGGGCCGCATGGTGAGTGTGCGTTGTAGGGGTACATCGTCAAATACGGTTAATCCATATTGTATCTAAGATTCTAAAAGAATAATTCTGTTCACAAACTAATTAGTAAATTTCTTAATTATTTTTACAACATTAATTTTATTTAAAAATTAATTATACAATTATTTTTAAATATACCCAGTCTGTTATAATTTTAATTATTATGCATAGTACATCAAATAAAGTCAATCTCTTTCGAATATAATAATTAAGGTGAAATGATATTTGCCTCAATATTATGTTCTTAATTATTTTTACAAATACAAATTCTATTAAAAATTAATTATGAAATTATTTTTATCATTAAAGATATTGTTTTTAAAGCATAATAAAAAATATTATAGGCACATTCTTCATAATCTTAATTATTATAATTAAAGGTGAAATCGATATAACTAGAACCGAATCCTATAAAACATAATAATATTTAGATAAGGTATCATACAAGTTGCAAAAGTGAAAAAAGGTCAAAAATAATAATAATAATATAATTAAAACAAGTTAACACAAAACGGGAACAAATCTTTTTTTAATTTTTCTTGGTATTGAACTCAATGGGGCTGTATTTTCCAGTATCTGATCAATCTATGTAATGAAAGTGTAAGAGGGGCATCCCAATTCCCAAGGCAAGTGGCTACAAGATTCAAATCCACAAACGGCCTCCTCTCATACTCTCTATATCCCATTCCCCTGATCAATGAGGAAGGAAGTGCTACTACTACATTCTGTACATTCTTCATCTCCCTCATCGGTGAACATATTTAGTCAAAAAGATCAAAAAAAACCCTAGGCTTCTCTTCTTCTGTACATTCTTCTTCATCAATCATCGTCGAATCAGATTCATGTCGACAAAGTCAGGATCGGTTCCACCGGCTTGGTAAGTGCTTCAAAAGAAGAAATTCCGCGGATTTCTGCATATACATTGGATCAGAGGGAGCACTCAGACATTTATTTTATTTTTGTTCCACACAATTAGTAAAAAAAACAAAAACAAAAAAAAAAATCATAAAATCATTCTTGGGGGGGAAAGAAGGGTATACCATGGCTTAATAGTCAATTTCTCAAAGTGCTCCAAAATGTAGAGGATGCAACTGTGTTTCAGTGTCTTTGCCGTAAAGGCCTCTGATAACTCATACATGAGTGAAACATTTTCCACAGATATGTCCTGAAGAAGATAATGAGTATAGTGGCTTTTAGACAAATACGCCTATTTAACACTTTTGGTACCCATTTTTTTTTTTTGTTTTGAAAAAAACATAGAGAAGACAGAAACCATTTGATATATAGAAGAATAACAGTTTTTGAATATCAGTCAAAACAGTTCTGAGTTTTAAACAATTCTGAAGAACAATTTTCAGAAACATAAACCAAATAAGCCGGCCCTAAGTTATCCACAACTGATTTGTTAGCTTACCCTTGCAATTGTGTATTCACAGAGACGCTTAAGTCCTTCTAAAAGATACTGGTCAGCAGCTCTGAGAAGATCCTGAGCAATATCCAAATCCACATCTACTGATCCTGTGTATACGTATCTGTAACCACAAAAATAAAAAAGTATAATGAGAGATATATAATTTGTGGGGAATAATGCTTTTCGTATTGAGCAACATGGCATATCTGTGAAATTCTTGACCCTTACTCATCAGCTCAAAAACATCCCATCTAATATTGGGGATCTCTACATCTTGAGCATCCTTCTCCTGCATTGGTATTCAAAACGACCATAAATAATGACTCATATATATATATATATATATATAGTATATATATATATATATATATATATATATATATATATATATATATATATATATAGGATATATATATATATATATATATATATCTGCTCTCTAGCTCTTCTAATTATCTTCAAGAAAATCAAAAGTGGGGCCAGAGAGAGAGAGAGGCCATAGCCAGTAGATACACCCGGTAGCTCATCAACATTGCACGAAATGCATCAGAATAGAAGCAAGTAGACAAATTCCTGTGAGCATAGAACTGTTTCCTGGTAAAAGGAAAGCACAGTGAATTTAATGTGATAAAGGAAAACAAATAATGTTTGAAAGCAATAATATATTTGCATTACCTTCGACTAGAAGGTAACATCAGAAAGCGTAGAATTGTTTACATACTGCTCACCCAGATACACCTGCAACATAATTGAAAAGCTAATAGTGTCCAAATTTTGACCACTTTAACTCTCAAAGAATAAAAACATGGAGGTAATACAATGTGTATCATCACTGTCATGCTACACAAATAATTAGAGGAAAGTTGTTTGACTGACATTTTTAAGTCAAAGGCCTCTTAGACTCAAAACGGATAATATCTATACAAATAAGCAAAATCATTACAAATGAACAGCTTTTCCAAGTAAACTCTTGTTCAGATTTAGTTCCAATCCTGTTTCTGTTTCCATATGGTTTCTACTGGGCTCCTGTTTCTGTTTCCAAAATAATCCCGTTTCATGGAGGGTTCAGTATATCTTGGTCCTACAGTTCAGCACTTCATGTCATCGTTATTCACTCCCACTCAATTACAATACTGTCCTGCTACATGCCAAATTAGACAAATAAGAAATGATACCTGTGGTGTTGGTATTATGAGCTGCATCCATGGCACAGACTGAAGTAGTTTTTGAGACAGCTTGTAATAATGCCAACGAAGCATCTTGTTGATGCTTTAGGCTGGTAGATCAAGAAGCTCCAACAGCAACCTAATCCTGCAGATGTTTGCATATGAAGCCACAAGAATTACAAAATTAGAATCCAGCCTCAATGAATGATTAGAATGAACGTAAGTACTAGACAGCAAATGCTGACCAAAAGAGTTGGCATAATGATTTATACACTATGTGCATCAAGAAAATAATTTTTTACGTTCAGGAACAAAAGATGAGCAAGCATTGTGAACAATTCGTCTTGACAGCTTGCTACCTCATTAGGTATAAAAGATGGTTCAATACCTGTTAAATAAAGCAATAATGGATAGTTATTATCAACAATCATTCAATGTCAAATAAAATAGCTAACTGACAATAAACAGCGGAGAACTGGATGATAGAATACAAAGGGATTCAGCCTATAAAGAAAACTCACTCTCGCCTCATGAATCTTCTCCTCTAATCTTTTTAATGTCTTTGCCACACAATCCCTAGTTGGCTGCAAGCAATTAGCAGATAACTGAGAAACAGAGGAAAACAAGAAAGGGGGAGAGCAACTCTATTCAGCTTTGAGAATGACTGTAAAATGAAGTGAGCAGATGCATACTTGGGCTTTGAATACTCCCTCTTGAAGTTTTTGAACACCTCCAATCCTGATAAGGTCTGCAATATTATCCTACAGAAGAAACTTCAAATTAGTTCCATTGCATTCCCATTTTTAGATGAGTAACGTGAGTAAAAGGAACACAGCTGCAAGTAGAATAACTCCTATCAAAAAAAAAAAAAAACAGCTGCAAGTAGAATAACATCTCATGAGTGTTAAACCTCATTGTCTGCAAGACCATATAGAGCAAATGCAGCATTGTGTTGAAGAGATCCATTTCTTGAATCAAGAAGCTTCAACAATGGCACCATACCTCCATTATGAGCAATGCCAGCTTGGTTGTGGGTGTCCTAAACATGAAAACCTTTTAGTAAACCACCAAAATTCCAGGAAAAAAAACTTCAAATATGGGAAAAAATAAATAAAAATTTTGGTTTGTATTGGCAACTGTTTACAGTAACTCAAGTGGTGCATCACATTATTCTAATAAAGGGAAAATATAATTTATAATAGTCTGCATATTGGGATTTGCTATGATGGAACTTAATGGAATCCAAAAACTTTGGTACAAGAATATGAACTCAAGACTGAAATGCATTCAGGTCCTCATTGGTAAATCAAAAAACAAAAAGGTTAGGCCCCATTTGGTGGAGTGCATTTTGTATCAAATTAGAAGATTAAGCCTATTTTAGAGGATTAACGAGTTAAAACCTTTACTATTGTTGTTTGGTGAAAAGCAATTTATAAGAGAGAATTATCCATTAGTTTAAAAAACATTGCTTCTTGCAACATTTTCCAAATAGGTGATTGTATCTGTAAAGTTGAAAAAACAAGTTTGTCCCAAATTTGTCAATTGTTACCCTTACCTTAAGATTCTCACAAAACCCTACAAAAACTCTCTAACCAATTACCCCATCTTTAGTCTTTCATCCTCAAATTTAGCAACTCAAGGGATTTGTATATTTTAAAAATGACAAATCTTTTTTCTATAAATGATGTTTTGATTCTTCACACATATGAAAGTAATGTCCTTATTAGTTATTTTACATACTCAAGTAATTATCAACTATCCACTAAATTTAATCAAACACATTTATACAAATAGCTAATAGAATCAACTAACAACAAACAACTAATACAACACTTACCAGCATCAGTTGTCCAAGTTAATTGACAAACATAACCTATATATGTCTAAGCACTCAACAATAGAATCAGAGAAGTAATAACCTGCGCCAACCTCCTAGAGCAGCTGACATTTCCTTGGGCTGCATATCAGGAGCCTGGAGCATATTAATTAAAGGCTGAACAGCACCTCTCTGTACAATGTGTGCCTGCATGAACCTCATGTTATAACATTACTGAATGTGAATTGAGAAGAAAAAAAGATCCATGATACTAAGAAACAATACAAGAGCAAATCACAATCAGCGCATTAGTATTTTGGCAATGACATATGTTTTACAATTAGAGTAAAATGATGAAAGAATATTTATCCAACACCTTGCAATCTGAATCACAGGCAGCAAATTGCCCAAGTAACAATGCTGCTTCTCTCTGGCTCTCTGTGCAGCTGGACCTGTCATTAAAGTAACACTTAAAATTTGGCCCAAAATAATCACCGATAAACCTCCTGGAATTAACAAATTATGTGTAAACCTCCTAGACAATTTGCAGACAATCAGAAAGCACGGCATAAAAATAAACACAAAAACCCCAGGAGGCAATACCTGAGCAATTCAATAATAGGTTGTAAAGCTCCAGCATGAAGAACATCTTTTCTTATGTTTGTATGAGGAATAGAGATTCCCAATCACACACCAACCTGATGGACTCAAAACAAACAACTGGGTTAATGCAAATCAAAGGAACAAAATTCCCAACAAACCAAAGCAAAAGTTCTAATTAAAAACTATGATGAGAGCTAATCAGTTTATAGTGGGTACAATCGTCTCAGATCGAGCATTAGAACAAGCATAGGTAAAGCATTGCATTCCACCCAGTAAAAATTTGTAATTTCGGTCACTTATTGTAATGGTTATGCCCTCAAAAGGTTATGAAAGAGGAAAAAAACTAACCTGGTTTTTATTGCCACTGTTTTTAAATGCAAGTGTTCGCAAGTCCCAGCTGCTCTCTGAACCTTATGGTGTCAATGAATTTAGCTAACTCAACCAGAGGCGGATACCCACCTTCAACTGAGCACAGAAACAAATGTATCAATAAAAGGTACGACAGAATATATGTAGCAACTAAAATTTATACAAAGAAGCACACCTGACAAGGGTTTTGATGTTGCTGTTCTCATGAGCAAGGTTTGTAATTGCATCAGCCGCCTCTGTATTAACAACTGTTGATCAGTTCCGAGTTTTATAACCAGCCCTATGCTCTTTTGGAGAAGTTGCACAAGAGGAGGCAGAGCCCTGCATCAAATAATGAGTTGCTGATGCTCTGGCTGCTCAATATTAGAGAAATACTAGTTTTGCTTAGTGAGTATTCTATGACGCTGAAAACGCTTCTGAGCAAACAGAATCTAATAACTAGACTTGGAATTAAATTAATCAACGCTAATTATGAGGAAAGTTTAGTACCTTTACAGCGAGGAGTCCAATTGCGAGGGCACACCCTTTCTCAATCTCATGTTCGAATGGAATCGGGCTGCTATCGCCTTCTGCCAAAGGTGCTGGTGACTGGAGATGCCTAACCAGAGCCGGCACTACTTGACAATCAACGATCTCATTCGCGATGTCATCTGCGTGAAGAATCATAATATTAAGATCCGAATTCTACAGTTTGCATTGATAATATTTCAATTTTCTTTTCTTTGATATTATCGTATTTTTAAAAAACAAAGGATTATGAATCCCGATCAGAACACAATCAATGTATCCGACACATATCAGCATAGTACAAAATTCAAACCAAAAATGATGAAACTGATGTGGAGAACAAGTAAGACACAACTTTCGAATCAATTAAAACTGAATCAATCCAGATTAAATGATATTTTCAGCAACATCAATGCCGGTGAACATCGCAAAACTTGAATTTTCATTTTCCTCCGTTTTCAGAACCAAACGGCGCAGTAAAAACATGAATATATAAGAAATTAAGCGGATCGTCACTGCTCTTGCAAGTTCGTTTCAACATGAACGGCGCGTTTGGCCGCGGACCGATCGGCTTCGGAGGAAGAGAGCAGAGTTGAGAACGCTGACTTGCGCGCTGATTCTTCCACCGTTCGCGAAGCGCGGCTGCTGCAGGCATCCAGCATAGCCCGTCATCCTCTCCGAACTCCTTCAAGCTTCCGTCAAGCCTTTGCAGACGCGACCCAAGCTTTTCCATGGCGACGACAGAGGATGATCTGCGTAGGCCGACGCATGAAATGAGAGCTTCCTTCGTTTTTATATAGCGGGATTTAGAGAGTTCGCTCTTTCGAAAACCTTTTCGAAAATAATTCTTCCATTTTATGCGCTTCCGCCAAAATTGAGATTTTATGGCGGCGGTAAATACAAAAATAAAATAACCTGCTGGTGGCGTTTGACGATTGACAGTAACATTGTTATGATATGTTACTGAGTATTTGATAAATCATCGATTAATAATTAAAAATTAATATTAATAATTAAAATTAATAAATATGTGCCTGATTGATTTGAGCTTAATACTAAACACTTTAAGCATAATATAATAAACCGTTTTTATTATAACTCGAACTCAAAACCTCTCCCTTTCCTATACCCTGCCAATTTTCAAACATGAAATATTCTACAATATGATCTATGCATAAATGGCTAAAATGATGATTTCCTTAAAATTGAATTTTGAAAATAACAAAAAAAAATGAGTAAGATAGAGTATGAATGGAAATGATCGTGTAAATATGAAATTAAAGCCTAATGATCAGATTTACTTGTATTTTCATTGAGCCGCTGGCCCAACCTGATGGGCCTTATTTAGGAAGACTTAGGACATGAGGGTTTGACATGCTCAAAAAATAACACCATTTTTTTTAATTTTAAACATTTTCTCTAGCTTAAAATTTTACGATCAACTGTTGTATTTTTATTCGATTTATACAATAAACTTTTAACAAAATATGTATTATAAACAGAGTTACATTATATATATATATATATATATATATATATATATATATATATATATATATATATATAGTTATTTTAAATAACATTGGGACAAGGACATCTACTTAAATTGGCTCAAGTGAGCCTAAGGACCCATGGGGCCAACATAAAATGAAACATGAAGCCAAGCCATTCTATATAAACGGGGTCTCGAGGCCTATACCCGAACCTCTTGTCTGACTTTAGCTTCTATCGTGGGCTCAGTGGAGCTCCTCGAGCTGAAACCCCAATCCAGAAAAACAAGAATTAAAGTAAAGAAAAAGCCAACAACAAAAGGAAATAAAAACCAACTCGATACATGAATAAAGGTATTTTTGAAACTTTAAATTAATTTATTACACATCAAAACTAATTGATATTTCATAAGATCACATGAAACACAGCTATCATTTATTCTTTATTTTTAACTAAACAGAATCAACACATGTCAGTCCAAAATAGTATCATTCCATACAAGAGTACTATAACCCCTTCAGACCTAAGCTCGGGATCTAAGATGAAGGAGTGGCCTCACGGGCCGCTTTACACCCATGAGAGAGGACCCTAAGGGAAGCGAGGCACGGGATTCACACGGGGACGGATGCGGATCTAAGGGACTGATGGAAAGCAAAGGAGGCCTTAAGGCATCACGCACATGTGGCACTCCAATGTCAGAACATTGGTTGACTATGATCACGCAAAAAAAAAAAAAAAAAAAAAGAATGCCATGATCTAGTCGAGCAAGAGCATGGTAAGATTGACAAGGCAAGCACATAGGCAAGACTTGATGCATGGTAGTGCATGGCAAACACAAGGTAGTACTTGAGGATATTAAGATCGCCAAGGCAATACTGTGATGGCTGGCAATCCATAGCTCGTTTAGTTGCTCAAGAGGAAGCCCGTGGCATGGCCGGCCTGCAGGATATAGGCCTCAGAAGAGCTAGGGTAAGACTTCTAAATCACAAATGCCTAAGTGAGGAAAATAAAATCTGTGGTGCCTTACACCTTTGGAAGGCAATGGCACTCAAACATCAACCTGGACCAATGCGTTTCCATAAGCAACTCGACACCTGTACGGGCAAGCACTCTCGAGGAAGGGTCAGAACCGTCACAAAGTGGGGTGATAGTTCGAATTTTAATAAGTTTGAACATTCAAATTCCTTGATCATGGCCAAGAGATTGGAGGGAACAAGGCAACTAAAACTCAAAGCCTGGCAACTCTACATGAAGAGGTGCAACTGATCAAATTGGAGGGAATTTGAATTCAAATATTCAAATTCATGGAAAGGTCGCGAATCGCCGGGAAGAGGCACTCAATTATATGACGCTGTCTCTCACTCGTAGAGGGTGTTAGAGAATTCAAAGGGTGGGTTCCTTTGTATGTATTTGCCAGGTCAGATTTAGGCGCTTAGTGCACATCAAATTTGTAAATGTAACCTGCTGATAACAAAATCGATCGAGGTCCATAAAAGAATCTGGTGGTCGAGATACTTACCATTTGACTACACAAAGTCGGGAAAAGGTCATAAGTTCGGTTAGCACCGCACACCAAAATCGCAGAGATTTGATTTTAAGGGTGTGACAAGGGTAATGCAGCCTCTAGATGGTCGGACGGCAAAGGGTGTCTCGGGCTGAAGAGATCAGGTGAATCGAGTAATGGTAAGTAATCGTCGCATTTCGTCGCGCGCATTACGTATCCAATGAATCAATGTTCGTAGGACTTCAATAGTCTCATGCAAGCATGTGGAGGGGGAATTCATGGATAGTAAAAGTCAAGTTCGGGCCTAACAGAGGAACTTAAACTGATGACGGAGTCGCCGGGCAGTGCATGTCGCAGCCCTTAAGAAGGTCGTGGCCGCAGGTTTTCCCACGCGCATGCAGCCCCAAGGCTTTTGAGTCCCCGAGCCCAAAGGCTTCAATGGAACCGCACGTGCAAAGGAACCCATAATTTCGCGGGACATGGAGCGCCTTCAAGGTCGCTTCATGTAGCATACTAAAAAGGTTCCACTCGCGACGTATCTCGGCTGGGGATGCGAACCGTGGTGGCGACGGCGCTGTGGTAGGACTCGGCGAAGGAAGGCCCTAAGTCGGCTGATCGAGACGCTAAAAAAGGAATTCGCTTCTTCCACGAATGTCGGGATGGCTTACGACAGAGTCTTCAAAGGGCAAAGCATACCAATTCTAAAAAGTGGATTACGTGAGTTTAGTTCCCGATGTCGAACATAAGGAACATGTCCACCGAAGACAAGTCGCTCAACTTCATCTCAAGACTTCAGGATGTGCATAGACGTAACTCTGCCGCAAGTGTCTGGTGACTTCACCCGCTACTATGGTCAAGCAGCAGATCTTGGTTGATTTCTGCGATGGCTTCCAAGCACGACAAATACGTAGTAGAAAAAAAACAAACTCGATAGTGTGAAGAAATCCAAGGTCGATGCGAATGGCAATGTGACGTCCCAAAGAGTGGGGAGAACGTGCAGCAGACATCCAAACGTGGCCTGATGTCATATGGTCCCCATCGAGCCAAGGGATCGTCCGAAGAGGTGTGTAAGGTGTCCGCTCAACCGGGATGCCAAAGATTTTTGAGATTGGAAACTTGGAGATAAGACTGAATCCAATTCGAATGGTAAATACTATTCACAAATCAAATTCCATTTTTGAATTAATGTATATGGTTGCTCAAGTGAATGGAATTGGGGTGAAGGCGTTGGTTGATATGGGCAACGCGATTACCGTGGGTGCCAGCAGGTCGCAGACATCGGGACAATCAAGGCCTATAATAGTGTGGTGACGTGGTGATTAGTAAACCAAAAAGTGCTATTTTATTCTATTTATTGTAGGTTTTGAACACCTTTTGTGTACTAATCAACCTAATTAACCATTTTGCAATATTAAGGTCCCGTTTAATTTACCGATCACATTTGCACTAATTTTATAGCTTTTGCAAGCTATTAACGCAATTTGCTGAATCCATCCAAGTAATTTTATTTAATCCGGAAGCCAAACTAGCTATGTATTTGAAATCGTGGCGAAGAAAAGAGTAGAAGAAGAACATAAGATGAGTTGAACGATGTTTTTCGCATCCCTATATGTAAATTTTTTCGTGACTGTATAAATTTTTCATATCAGCAATTTCACAATATAAATTTTCCTCCTGCTATTTTACCTCATTTGGAGCTCTATATAAGCTCAAACCTTGTAGAGAATGATAACTTTAACTTTTGGTTCGCTGCGAAACAAAAGCAATCGTAAGTTCTCCGTTTTTCTTTTTCTTGCATTTTTTTCTTTGCTTTTCATTTATTTATTTTCTTGTTTCTAACATCCTTGAGTGATGTTTATTAAACCTCCATCCTTGAAGAGGAGGGCTACTGGGATAAGGTGGTTTATGTAAATGACCTATTTCTCATGTATTTAATAAGCATTTACGGCATTATGTTTACTCCTCACTCTAGTTAAAATCTCTTAAATGTACTCTTGATTAACCTGGTGTTTGATAAGTTTTTAGGTCTGTGTGATGCTTATTGCAGATCCAACAGAGATTCATTAGTTGTCACTATTAGTTAAATGGGTGTGATTTTAGAGATAGATTTTCATCATAAATATTAAGGCTATTAGCTATATTTTAAAGGAAAATTATTGTGGTCTCGCTTGATCTAAATGAAGATTCTGGTCAGGAAATGACTATAGGCTCATCCTCCCCAACGGCGAGAAAATGAACCAGAACTCCATTATCTAGATCTTTAATCCCAAAGAGAGCCTGGATGCTTCAAGGAGTTTTCATATATTTTTTAGTTTATGTTATATTGGGCTCATAAACATTTCGACCACTTTTTTACAAAATCTAAAATCCAAACCCAATCATCATTTTGAGCTAATCGCAAATCATTTAAGCACGCAAGAAACCCATCCTTGTGTTTGACCCTGGAGCCACTATACTCTAGACGCCCAAACTCAACCAATACTACCCCACATCCCATGAATATAAGTGGATGCCCAAGTTACCCGACGCCACTGGGAATCAAGCAGAGCCCCTTTCAGACGGTAGCCTCTACCCAAATACAAGACATTCGCATATACCGTCTAAACAAATTCAATATATCCCAACATGAGTAAAACCGCCTGGGCCCATAATACAATACTTCATCAATATATCCAAACGAGGTCCATAGTTTCAAGAGTTAATAACTATTTATACAACATATATTAAATGAAAGCATTCTAATACATGTATAATGTGGATACCAAAGCTACATCCTGGCTTTCTAAACAATTCGCGACGAATCGGCTTCGCACGCTCCAGACTTGTAAAAGTGGGTCCCACGCACTAAGTGAGCTAAAGCTCGTGATAATCGCCAAGTGGGCTACCACCAACTGCGCAAAGGCAATGTCTAATTTAAACACACATTCAGTTGAATGACGATCCTACTTGAATGTCTACATGACCAACCCTCGTATCCAGTCTGTTTGACTCTCGGATGCACCAATTCAAGCCTCATGTGAGAATATGTTTAGCTGTGACCACCTCCATGTTATAAATTGTGGACCATCTCCTCTATGCATATATTTAGTGAATACCCTCCTGAGAGATTAATCGTAATACTCAATGATTTTATTATATTATTTGTTTGTGGACTTACTTCCTCCATATGAAGATTGAATAGGCTGGTCTGACGATTGATATTTTTCTGATTTGACTACCTCTCCATAATTAGCTTATTTTAGACTACCTCCAACCATTTTTCTGATCATCTCGCCACAACCTCATAGTCCTGGATGTTCCAAGGCATATAATGCATGGATGCGCTTCCAATACAAGCTTAATCATATGTAAATATATAAACATGAATATACTCGCATAATTCAAATCACACAATCATATTATGTAATTATACAATCCATACATCAAAAATTAGCTCACTTGGCTATCGATCAAACACGAGTAATTTAATTTAAATCACTGACCAAACATATATTTTTCTTTTTGCCAAAATATATTATCAGAAACACTATTCTTGCAACGTGTCCCAGGCTACGCGCTCAACACACATCCATTCATCTCGCTCACTCTTGTGAACCCAGATTACCGCCATTCCTAGCCTCTTTTCCCAAATCAAGGCATACATTAACACATGATTTCACCCATATAACTCCAATAGCCTGCGGACAATCAATGATCAGCCCAAGGGTTTCAAAATACCGATTCACCTTGCCTCAAGATTTAACCGATCACAACGTCCTCACTACCATTCAAATCAAACATTCTGCCAGTGCTAAGAGATAAACCAAGTAGAGAATCTGAATTCTTGAGTTGAGAAACTAAATATTGTACCACGCTAAGCCCTCTCCGCAGAAACCAGCTTCTTCTTATCCCAAGACTCACTATCGGATTTGTCGTAAATCTAAAGAGAAGTCAGAGACCTTCACTCTAAAAACCACCATTTTCAAGCTCGCAAGCTACCGGTTCCCTTCCATCGCTGGTTCTTCGTTTCATAAAGATCAACACTATTCTTTTGCTATTTAGTGACTTAAAACTTAATTAATGACCATTACGCCCTCTTTTCCCAGATTTATTATCGCTCATTTCGGGGCTGGCCCATTATAATTTCTGTATCATACCACTAATGGTACATGAGTACGTGTTATATGTGATTTCGGCTGATTCTAGAAATCGCTTTTTACGGCATTCTAAATCGCATGCCTTCAAAATCAAGATCAACTGCCCTCGAAAATTACTAATTTTACGCATAACTAGATTTCGCGAGACATTCCAAATCCAGTGAAATCCTTTCGTCATCCAGACTTAGGATAAATTATGGATTTTTAACCGAATTATGATTTTGTAATCGAATTACGGCTTCACTTTTTTCCTAAATTAACTTATTCGGTCTTACAACATTGCAAGAGTTTTTATACGCGAGGGAATTGAGGTTATGTTATTGTTTATTTCGATCATCATCGTGGCAACAATCATGACGCCCTTGAATAATAGATTATCAAGTAGAAGGCATCATCGACCTCATTCCGTTGAGATGGGAGATTGGGGGGTCGTCGTGATTCTGTCGGACGCCAAAATATTTCAAAATGATCATGGGGATGAACTTTGGACGCAAAGATATAATTAAGCATTATTCTTACTTGGAGGAGCATTAGCGTTATGCGCAAAAAGGACGCCGCATTGTGATGGTCAGGAAAATCATGTCATGGAGACCAAGACGTAAGTGCGCTGGATCTTCAACAAAACATAGCGGGGGTTGATTGAGGATGAGACAACAGCTTGAAGCCTTGGTAGTCCTTGGCCGGGACGACTGGCTAATGATACCGCTTGATTCAACGAGGGCGCCGACTTCACTCATGGGTGGCTTAGTCCTCTTCTGGTTCCAGCCGGGACCACACGGTGGAGGGGCTCGCCGGTCAGCTTCCTTACAATCTTATGAGAGGACCTTAAGGGAAGCAAGGAACAGTGGGATTCGGATGTGGGATCGGATGGCAAGCAGCAAGGCCTTGAGGCACCAAGGATCGTGGTATCGTTGTAAAACTTATTAGGGTGACGGCACTCAAGGCTCGTGGCACGTCGATGGGTGATCATGGGCGCAATGTCATGATCTAGTTGAGCAAGCGCATAGCAGTACTTGATAGTGCATGTGTGACGCCACAAAACCGGGGTGTCCGTTGACAACCCGTCAACCCGCGGAATACTCGTGGATGTCAGGTAACCTACCCAAAATTCACGAAAATCTGCAAGTCCCATTTGTACAGCAGTTTCAACGCAAATACAAAACCCGATCTAAACAAATACAATGACCAATATTAAAATATCTACATGCGAGTAATATAATGGCCACTTGGGCCCCAACACAATACTCACAAAATATATCCCAAATACATCAACTATCTACAATAGTTCAAGAGTTAATAAATTACTCTTTATACAAACATATATTAAAATTACCACATTCTAATACATGTTATATAAAATCAAAGCCACAAGTCGGCTTTCTTCATATGTGCGGTCCCGAATGCGAGTCAGCCGTCTGCACCTGACTTGTACTTGAAAGGGGGGTCCCACGATGGGGTGAGTAAAGCCCAGTAGTGATAATCTCCTACAAGGGCTACTTCCCACCTAAGTGCACATGCAATGGTCGCATAATCAAACACACATCCAAGTGCAACATACACATGTCTACCTGAATGTCTACATGCCATGAATGGTATCACCCACCATGCCCCATGTACCGAGCTCTCGCCGGCTCCATCACTCACGCCGGCTCCATCACTCAATATGTCATTGAGTAATATATCCCGAGTCACTCACCGACTTGTCTCACATGCATACGCTAACTGTGACAACTGTCACTGGTATTACCAATGACCCAAGTATCGAGCCCTCACTGGCTCCATTACCCAATGCAAGTGTCAATGGGCAACAAATCTCAAGTCAATCCCGACTCCTATCACACAACCTGAAGTCTATGTGATAAACATGACCGTGTGTCTTCTTTGGGCAACATAACTTTTCGGGTGATACCGCAGGTCTCTTACATCCATACAGAACTATGATATCGCAGTTCTCTTACACACATACGCCTCGAGTTCTCACTGACTCCCTCAAACATGCATTCTGCCATGAATGAAAACCATTTCCAAACAAAGGTATTTGTTTTTAACCGTGGACAACCCTCCGATATAAATAGTGGACAGACTCCGATAATCTATTTTGTGGACAACCCTCCGATGTATATCAATTGGGCAGACTCCGACGATTGATATCAATTGGGCAGACTCCGACAATTGATATTATATGGACAACCCTCCGATGTTGTAGTGGACACACTCCGATAAATAATATTGTTGGTCAACCCTCCGAACAATTCTCTAAAGAAACCATCTCATGCACTCACTCCTATTGTTCTAGGGTGTCCTAGTGCATATGAAATGCAATGAGCCATTTCCATTTTCTTAACCCGTGCGACTCATTTGGATGTTGTCCTAGTAATCAAGCTCACTAATCAACACCCTACGTGGTGTTGATCCACAACCGTGTACTCACGACACACCAATGTCATCACCTAACACAGTTATCGATCTCAACTATGCACTCACACCTAATTTCTAGGTTACCCGCGTATACGCGAATTACGACGCCAATTTCCAACACATTCATGTTAATATATCTCACATGCATATATATTAACATATTTAAATCACATAAAATAATACGTTATGTAAATTCACAATCACTACACCAAAATTAGCCTACACGGGCTAATTAACAAACACGATCAATTCATTTTCTAAGAATAACACAAATTGCCCAAATCTCAGACCCATATAAAATGGCACTTCGTCCTTCAATAGCTCATCACCGAATATCAGGATACCAAACACAACCACAAAAAACTCGAAGACATCATCCCGAGCAAAACCAAACCTTAATACGCCCCGACTAATTAAAATAGTCCCGAAAATTCATTAAGACTATCTAAAAACAAGCCTCGGTAATTCACTCGAACTGCTCAAACAATCCTAAAATTTCTAAAAATTCCTATATTCAGTCCAAAATTTTGAGAACTGAAATTTACGGCCTTTCACGGCCTCTAAGCCAATCCACAGCCATTAAATGATCTTTAGGTTAGAAATAACACAAGTAGGAAAATTCCCTACCTCGTGGAGTTTGACGAAACTCCAAGATTTTTGTGTCCACGCGTAGCTCTTGTCGCGTAGATCAACTTTGCCTTCAATCCCAACGAAAGGCTGCGGTCCGATTTTCATAGATCTGAGAAAGAAACAAAGAAAGAAATAAAAAAATAAAATTCCTCTCAACCTCTCTCTCTCCACCCGACGCCTCTCTGCCCCTTTTCATTGATTTTTCCCTTTTTATTATTATTATAATATTATATTATTATTATTATTATTATTTTTTTAATACATGATTCATATTGCTTTATTCGAGTCCGTTTTTGTCCTGAAAATTTTTATTTCTTTTTAGTTCAATTCTTTTAAATGAACTTTAACTCACACCATTTTCTGACTTACGAGATTTTCGTAAAAATTTCGTCATTGAAGTAACTGACGATTTATCACCTAGAAATTCGTAAAATATTCTAACTGTCTCTGCACTGACGAAACTTTATAGGTCATCAGGATTTCGAGAGACTAATTTAACGGTGCACTCGTTTATCATCCGAGATCTAGAGAATTTCCGCCAACCGAAATTACCGTTTTATCTTTCGTAAAAATTAAATTTTTCTCGTTTTATATATGGTATTACAAGGCAAAGATTTCAGGATGATGGCATCACAAGGCTGTACTTGGTGATGCATGGCAATGCATAGCTTGTTCTGTTGCTAAAGAGGAAGCCTAGTGGCACATGGTGGTTAGGTAGGATAATAAGGCTCTCAGAAGAGGTGGTAAGGTGACTCTCTAAATGTCCACAACAACCAAGGGATGCAAGAAACATAATTGGTGGGCCTCTCGTAGACCTTTGGAAAGGTGGCAATGGACATCAAACATTAGCCGGGACTAAATGCTATCAGAGGCAACTTGACAATTATAAGGTGTACCTCTTCAAGAAGAGTCAGAATGGGTCACAAGGGTGTGGCAAAGCTTGAATTTGAATAAGTTTGAACATTCAAAATTCTCGGATCATGGCCAAGAGATGGGAGAGGGAACAAGGCAACTAAAACTAAAGCCTCGCACCTCTTCACAAGGAAGAGGTAATTGATCGATTTGACGGAATTTGAATTCAAATATTCAAATTCATGGAAAGGTTGTAAACTGGCTGGGAAAAGGCATTGTCTATAAGGACCTTGTCCTTATTGTGGGAGGGGGTTAGAGAATTCAAAGGGTGGGTTCCTTTGTATGTATTTGCTGTTGTATTTTAGTGCCTGGTGCACATCAATTTTGTAATGTAACCTTGCTGAAAGCAATAAAATTGGGATTGAGGTCTATAAAAGACTGTGTTACCTCGCTTATCATTTTGACTCCGCACAGTTAGGGAAAAGGTTGGCTAAGTCTGGAGCTAGCAATCAAGACAATTTAAAAAATCAAGATTCTGATTTTGTGTAAGGGACAAGTGGTACAGCCTCGTGAGATGGCTGGAGAAACACTGAAGGAAAGGGTGTCTCGATTGGAAGAGATTGTGGGGAACTGGAGCAGTGAAGAGGGCATTGTCTCTGCATAGGCTTCACATGTATCCAATGAATTGGATGTTCAGAGGGACTAGGCTGAGTCTTATGCCAAGCATGTGGAGGGGGAATTCATGGACAAGAAAGTCGAAGTTCAGTTCGGAATGGAGGAACTTAGATGGATGATGGAGTTGCTACAGGTAGATGTCATAAATCCTAAGAAGGTCAGGCCGCAAGGTCACCTCCAATGGTATAAGCCCCAATATTTGAGTCCCCGAGCCCAAAGGCTTCAGTGGCAACCGTAATGCAAAGGAACTCGACAATTTTCTATGGGACATGGAGCAGTTCTTCAAGGCTTCTCATGTACCAGATTCAGAAAAGGTCTCCATCACCAGCATGTATCTTATGGGGGATGCGAAGTTGTGGTGGTGTACTGGGGTAAGAGAGGACTCAGAGGCAGCGAGGCCCCAAGTTGCTGAGTGGGAGACTTTGAGAAAGGAATTGAAGGATCAATTCCTTCTGACGAATGCTCGATGGCTTGTGAGATAGTCTTGAAAGGTCAAGCATACAAATCTTGGCAGGCGGATTATGTGAAGGGAGTTTAATTCGATGTCAACATATGAAACATGTCTGATGAAGACAAGTTGTTCAACTTCATCTCAGGACTTAAGGGATGGGCACAAATAGAACTTTAAAAGGCAATGGGTTTGAGACTTAGCTACTGTTATGGCTACAACAGACTGCTTGGTTAATTTCAAGATGGTCGGTGCCATTGACAACATGGAGAAAAACAAACCTGATGGTGGGAATAAATCCAAGGTTGATGGGCAGAGGAATGGCATGGATGTGGTCCCAAAGAGTAGGGAGAACGTGTAGCAGACATCCAAATGGGTCGGATGCTTCATATGCCAAGGTCCGCATCGAGCCAAGGATTGTCCAAAGAGGGAGAAGGTGTTCGCTCTCCAACTGGACAATGATTCAAAGATTGGAAACTTGGAGACAAGACTGAATCCAATTCGAATTGTAAATACTATTCACAAATCAAATTCCATTTTTGAACTAATGTATATGGTTGTTCAAGTGAATGGAATAGGGGTGAAGGCGCTGTTGATACTTTAAGCAACGCGACACCGTGTGCGCGGTGTGGTCGCGCCTGGATTGACAATCGAGGCCATCACAACGCAGGACGCCTCGAATGGTGTGGATCATCGGGTATAAGGCATCATCGTATCCCGCCCCATGGAGACGGGAGATCGCGGGTCATTGTGGACTCGCTCGTGGATGCGCTGCGTGGATTTTGAGATGATAATGGGGATGAACTTCTTGATGCAACTAGAAGTAAGAATTATGCCTTACTTCGAGACATTGGCTTATGGAAAGGACGAGTGCACTATGATGGTCAGGGAAAATCATGCCATGGAGACCTAAGACGGCAAGGCTGATTCTTCAACAAAACACAGAGGGGGGTAAGATGGCGATAGACAACAGTTTAAAAGCCTTGGCGCCCCGTTCTGGACGATCGCGGTATCGATGACAGCTTCTCGGCTTGAGTGACGAGGGCGCGAATTTCGCTTGTGGGGGTGGGCTTGTAATCCCCTTGAAACCCAAGGCGCGGATCGCATGACGAGGCCTCCTGGGTTGCCTTTCACGCATGAGAGGACCCTAAGGGAAGCAAGGCATAGTGGGATTCACATGTGGGATCATATGTGGGATTCAGACGTGGGATCGGATGGCAAGCAGCGAGGCTTTGAGGCACCGCGACGTTGCACGCTAGAAACCGATTAAATAGGCACTCGCGTTTATGCACGCGGCAGGATCGCGGGCGCAATGCCATGATCAATTCGAGCAAGCGCACGGGGCTTTACTTGATAGTGCATGGCAAAGACAAGGCAAGATTCGTAATGTACGGTAGTGCATGGCAGCACAAATCAGAACTTGGTGATGCATGGTAGCACAAGGCAATACTTGGTGATGCATGGCAAAGCATAGCTTGTTCAGTTGCTCAAGAGGAAGCCTGGTAGCACATGGTTGGTTAGCGTGATAAAGAAACTCGTAGACTCCAAATGCCCACACAACCGGTGGATGGTGAAATAGACTCAGTGTGCCTCGCGACCTTTGGAAAATGTGGCAATGGACAATTAAACATCACCGACCAAATGCTGTTTGATTTAACTGACACCCATAGGCAAGCACCTCTTGAGGAAGGGTTGTAGCTGGTCATAAGTGGGTAGCAGTTTGAATTTGAATAAGTTTGAACATTCAAATTCATGGATCATGGTCAAGAGATGGGAGGGAACAAGGCAACTAAAACTCAAAGGCTGGCACCTCTTCATGAAGAGGTGCAACTGATAAGATTTGAGGGAATTTGAATTCAAATATTCAAATTCATGGAAAGGTTGCAACTGTTGGGAAGAGGCACTTTGGTCTATATAAGAACCTTGTCCTCATTGTGGGAGGGGTTAGAGAAACTAAAGGGTGGGTTCTTTCAGATGTATTTTTATGTTGTATTTTTAGTGCCTCGGTGCACATCACTTCAGAACAATCCTTGTTGAGCAACAAAATTAGATTATGGGTCCATAAAAAGAATCACAGTGGTTTCCTCGTTTATTATTTTAATCGCATTTATTGGGAAAAGGGTTACTAAGTCGGGGCTTAACACTGCACACCATAAAAAAATCAATATTCGGATTTTAGGGGTGTGACTGGTACCATAGAACAAAATCTTTTTTAATTAAAAATTTCACATTATAGCTTTATTGTGACGACCCAAAACCAGGGGGTTCGTTGACAACCCGTCAACCCGCGGAATACTCGTGGATGTCGGGTTACCCGACACTATTCACGAAAATCGGGCAGAGTCTCCTTTGTACGGGGAGTTCTACCCAAGGTACAACCTGTCTCAATAATCAACAATTACCACACAAGGTTTATATGCGAGTAAAATACACCCGCCTACTCGTAATTCCCCATCACTCAAACATATAAGCACATGACTATAAAACCATAGTCCATAAGAGTTTAAATTAAATCATTCTTATACAAATAAATACAACCCATATATATTTACAAATATATTAAAGCCACAACCGCTTCTTTCATATGTAATGCAAGCCCCGACGCGTGGTCGGGCCGTCTCGTGACCCGACCTCAGAATCGTGCGTCCTACGACGGGTGAGCAAAGCCCAATAGTGATAATCACTCCTTACATGGCTACTCCCACACCTGTCGCACACGCAATCTGGCCGCGATAATCAAACACACATCCAAGGCAACATACACACGCCTACCCGAACGCCTACACGCTACGAATGAGACTCGACTCACCATGCCCCATGTAATCGGAAGCCTCGCCGGGCTCCATCACCTCAATATGTCATTGAGTAATATTTCCCGAGTCACTCACCGACTCGTCTTCACATGCATACGCCTAACAAGGACAACCGTCACCGGTATTACCACGACCCAAGATCGAGCTCCCTCACCGGCTCCATTACCCAATGCAAGTGTCAATGGGCAACAAATCCCAAGTCAATCCCGATTCCTATCACACAACCCGAAGTCTATGTGATAAACATGACCGTGTGTCTTCTTTGGGCAACATAACTTTTCGGGTGATACCGCAGGTCTCTTATACCCCATACAGAACTATGATATCGCGGGTCTCTTACACCTATACGCCTTGAGTTCTCACTGACTCCCTCAAACATGCATTTTGCCATGAATGAAAACCATTTCCAAACAAAGGTATTTGTTTTTAACCGTTGACAACCCTCCGATATAAATAATGGACAAACTCCGATAATCTATTTTGTGGATAACCCTCCAATGTATATCAATCAAGCGTACTCTCGAATGGTTGATATTATATGGACAACCCTCCGATGTTGTAGTGGACACACTCGATAAATAATATCAAGTGGTCAACCTTCGAACAATTCTCTCAAGAAACCACCATGCACTCACTTATCGCTTTTTAGTAAGGCTCCCAACAAGATATGAAATGCAAATCGGTACCATTTCCATTTTCTTAACTCAAGGACACCTATTCGACGCTGGCCCTATTAATCAAGCCCACTAATCAACACCCTACGTGGTGTTGATCCACAATCATGTACTCACGACACACCATCAAACACCTAACACAATGGCCGATCCCTAACTATGCACTCACACCTAATTTCTAGGTTACCCCAGATCATATGGAATGCATTATGTCAATTCCAACACATTCACGCTAATATATTCACATGCATATATATTAACATAATTAAATCACATAAAACATGTTATGCAATTTCACAATCAATTACACCAAAATTAGCCTGCTACGCTAATTAACAAATACGAGCAATTCATTTTGAATCACTCAACCATATTACTATTTTCACAAAAAAATTAATTGGTGGTCACTCATTCATATTACTATTCACGTTATTCATTTTCTAGTAATAACACACAAAATTGCCCAAATCTCGACACCTATATAAAACAGTGGCACCTCTGTCCTTCACGGCTCATCATCGAATATTGTGATACCAAACACACCACAAACCCGAAGATATCGTACTGGGAGCAAAACCAAACCCTCAACACAACCCTGAATCGCTCGAAAAATAGTCCTCCGGTACCTCCGTCATGACTATCTAAAAACAAAGCCTTGAAAATTCAGCCCGAACTCGGTCCCAAAAACAAATTCAAATTCAAATGATCGTCTAAAAATAGTCCCGAAAATTCATAAAATTCCTACACTCGCTCAAAAATTTGAGGACTCCGAATTTACCGCCTTCACGCTCTAAGCCACCTAACCATTAAATAGCCTTTCTGGGCCAGAAATAACACAAGTAGGAAAATTTCACCTCGTGTGGAAGCTCAATTAAACTCCAAGATTTTCAGCGCTCACGCATAGCTCTCGTCACTGGGTATCAACTCTTGCTTTCAAGCCCCTAATAAAACCTACTGGCTCATTTTCATAGATCCGAGAGCATTTAGTTAAAAAAAAAATAAAAAAATTCTCTCGCATACTCTCCTCCCTCTCTCTCGTAGGGTCTCTCCCTTTTTATTTAACTTTTATTATTATTATTATTCTTATTATTATATTATTATTATTTGATATTCATAGTCTATATTTGCTTATCTCTGATCCGTTTATCCCGAAATAATTTATTTTATTTTCGCTCACTTTATTTTAAATGAACTTAACCCAAGACATTTCCTCGACTTCTCGAGATTTGTAAAATCTCGCTCCTCGTCACTCATTAATTTTATCACCCGTAAAATCGTGAAATATTTCCCCTCGATTAACTGCATTCGACGAACTTTTCTGTGTCACTAGATTTCGCGAGATGAATTTAACGACGTAGTCCCTTTCGCCATCCGAGATCTAGAGAAATCCTTGCCAACCTAAACGACCGCTTACTCCTTTCGTAAAAATTGAATTTTCCTCGTAGTTTTACATTTATTCTTTACAATTTATTTTGCTATAACTTATTTTACAATATTATTCACATGATTATAACTCTATAAATAAGCCATTTTTTTAAGACCTAACTTTTTAGTCTATTAGTATAAAACAAACCATATGTGTAATACCCCAAAATACGTCATAACAGTTTTATAACATATTTAGGGTATTTTGTAGGTATAATTTGAATTTTTCGTAATTATAATTTGTTAAATGATAAAATTTCGAAAACCCGGAATTTGTATAAGATACAAGGGTATATTAGTAATTTTTCAAAAATGATATGAAAGACATAATATGAGAAGAGGATATGTCATTATAGAAATAAGAAAATTGGGTTGCAAATAGAAGATAGTATAAGACCTAAAAAGTAATAAAGGAAAATTTAAAAAATATCAAAGAGGATAAAGACCAAATTTGGTCTCATTCAGTCATGTTTACAAAGAAGAGAGAAAATAAGAGAAGAAGCAGAGAACAAGCATAAGATGAGCAAAAAGATAAGTCTAGTTTTTCAGATTTTAACTTTGTACTTAAATCATGGTTGATTCTTCGCTTCCCCTCACATCTTTGTCGTGGCGTAGATCAAGTATTGGAGTAAAAGTTGAAAATTCTAGTTTCTCGCTTTCTGATTTTCATATTCATATGTTGTTGCAATTATTTCGTGATCACTCATCTGCTTTGATTCTGCCAAATTATAGTTTTTTTCTTTTTAGTCTAATTGTCTTTTGTTTGTCTGCCGTTTGCTGATGAGAAATCGGAGGGAAAGGAATATCTCATTTTGATTAATCCCACATGCAATCATATGAAATATAAATCATTCAAGAGTTGGTGTGTAATCTTGTTTTCTAGCACGCTATTTTTTTCATAAATTTGTTGTCTAAAGATTTGTATGTATGGAAGAAGGAGCTTCATAGTTGTTAACTGTCGTCTGAGTTTTGCTTGAATTATTGGTAGATGAGTGGTGCTTCGTTGAGTTTAACATTGCTTAGTCTGAAACATGAGCTATCAAAAAGAAAAGAGAAAAAAAAAAACCAAAGTATGATAATAGGTGTACCTGTGATCCGAAACTGTTGGTTACATACCTATGATCCACAATTGAGTTGCATTGCTCAAAGATAGCCCCAATTCCCTGTTGCTGAATGATTAGGGAAGAATTATGGAGAAATAATTGAAGTTAAATTTAGTAAAGAATTTTGTTTAGTTTGACAAAACTAGTCTTGAAGCGCCTCTTCGCTGTTAGTGGTATATTGTTGACTAATTTAGCAAATCATAAGTCTTCTCCCTATATGTGTTTTGAGAATTGTTTGGCCGCTGCTGACTCGGGCCGGCGATCGTAATCCTCGGCTGGCGAATATTCTCAGATAAGGAAATATCGTTTTAGGGGAGATGATGTCAAAATTTCTCTAAAACCCATGTTTTTGTCTTGGTAATAATTTATTCGTTTGAACTCCGTTTTGGGTGTTCTTAGACTCTATGGAAATCCCTTTGAGTATAAAATCCACCCACAGAGCAGCTTATTAAATTTGAACTCATATTCTATCCAAAAACTATGAAAAACAAAGAGGGTCCCCGTTTGGTTATGTTCTAATTCACTGCTCATGAATCCTAACCTTGGATCGCATCATAAATTCTTCATCTGAACTTCGTTTTGGGTGTTCTTAGACTCTATGGAAAGCCCTTTGAGTATAGAATCCACCCATATATAGATTGATAAATTTTGGACTCATATTCTATCCGAAAACGATGAAAAACATTAGGCCCTGTTGGTTATGTTCGTAATTCACTGTTTATGTGAATCCTCCAACTTCGGACGATCATAAATTCTTCGTCCGAACTCCGTTTTGGGTGTTCTTAAACTATATGGGAAGCCCTTTGAGTATAGAATCCACCCATATATACTTTGATAAATTTTGAATTCATATTCTGTCCAAAAACGATGAAAAACATTAGGCCCTGTTGGTTATGTTCATAATTCACTGTTTATGTGAATCCTCCAACTTCGGACGGTCATAATTTCTTCGTTCGAACTCCGTTTTGGAAGTTCTTAGACTCTATGGAAAGCCCTTTGAGTCTAGAATCCACCCATATATAGCTTGATGAAATTGGAATGATATTAAATAGCTTATAAACATACATGGTAACCATAGTTATTCATGCATATAATGAGATATGAAAAATGAAAAGATACGAATAAATAATTGTAAATATCACATATGATTACCTACGACAATAATTATTCTAATATGAGATATGTACTCGAACATAAAATACACATGATTGTCCGCTTAGAACCCGGTAGTGGATAGATGGGCATGCCTATTAGGAAAAACAAGTATGCATCATAATCGGGACGCCTGGCCATGCTCAGCCATTACAAAGGCTCTCTGACTTTATAAATGTTCATTGTCTCATACAATGATAACAAATAGCCGGACCCTTGCACTAAGCCAGACAAAGGAGTACAAATGGCCTCCGGCCCTTATACTTTATCCACTCTAAGGCTTATGATGATATAAACAAATGACAAGTACATGTTGATGGAAGAAATCGGGTTGAAGAAAAATGTAAACGACTAAATGAAAATGATACGATAAGAATCAGATAAGATTGCATACATGTGTAAATTATATGTATGGAACATATATAAGCACACAGATACGACAAAGATGTATCACGACATAAGAGGCGATAACATGTTATATGTATATGTAAATGTGTAAAGTGGAGATGGACCTGTCACGATCATTTATGAATTATTCCACTTAAGCGATAGTTAGCACGGTTTTAATCCGTGTAAAATGTACAGAGAAGAGTACAGATTATTCGCACTGGCCCCACACAACACATCATTAGTGCTCACTTGAAGACTTTTTGGTCTAGGCTTTATACATATGTAATGGTCATTTCTTGTTGTTTGCAAACAACAAAGCAATGTAAATATTGTAAATCGCCAACACTTTCACGTACTGAGTTTCAGATATATTTTGTAATCCGCCGCTTTATGATATAGTGCAAGTTAAGCGCTTAACATTATACTTATCAACAAACTTAAAGCATAAGTTCATAAAAAATTTCAGTGTAATGATGACACCTCGCTTGACACCGAGCTGAGTTGGGCGCTACAATATATATTGTAACGCCATACTTAAATTATCTTTGCAAACCATTAATTTTTTAAATCATATTGAGTTGTTTAGCAAGAATGAATATATGTGAAATTTTAAGAAAAACTAATGGGATTTAAAGATCTTTACATTCAATTGAAAGGTATAGGAAAACTTTATAAATGTATAGAAAGAATTTAGAGTCATAATTATTCCAACATTCAATTGAAAGGTATAGAAAAACTTTAGAAAGGTATAGAAAGAATTTAGAGTAATAAGTATTCCATTTGTGTCTTGTAACTACATGTAATTTTTCAATATTTTATTTTATTTTTTAAAACAAGTTAGAAGTTGCTATTAGAAACCGCAACTCCATTTTTTAACAAAAACAATAATTAAAAACTGTGGTTTCGTTTTTAAACTAAACCCACATATATAAATTACAACTTCATTTTTTAACTAAAACCACAGTTAGTGAAACTACGTTTTCTAACTACAACTGATCAATTAAATTGAAAAGAAAACAAATTCCAAACATTAATCCAACGTGACATAAGGGGTCATTTTAGAACAAACAAGTTTCAAAGTGGTATCAAATTAATAAATATTTTTTTTATAAAAATGTTATTTTGAACCCAAACTCAATAACGTGTCACTCGAGATGGTTCTAAGATAGTAGACAACTTTTATGGCCAATAAGTTGATTTTTTTTAATCCTAGCCTCAATTTTCTCTCAACTTTTTATTTGCTAATCTATTTTCTTTAAGCAATGAGAGGTAATTTTTTTGTCATTATTTACCTAAAACCACCATCTACACCTATTTTTCATTTTTTTTTCTCAATAAAGTGGTTATTCTACACAGATATAAGTTTTTATATGTTTTTTCGTAATTTAGTCGTCACCTTAGTGTGCATATGATTGTCATCCTTTTTGTGCGGCGGGTTGTTATGTCGTCTTAGTACGATGATCCGTTTTCGCCGTCATATAACATTTATTTGTGTTTCACGATTCAATCTGAAGAAAGATATATACGATTATGTATAAATAATCAAATCAATTATCATCATTATGTTGCAAACCAGAGGCAAAATATGATATAAATATAATAATACATTATCAAATGTCTAAACTTAACTATAAAATATATAAGCTTTTAGTCATTTAGTTATACTATTAACTTGAATGTTGTTTTATCGTTTGAGGTTTTTAATGATTTCGATTATATATTTTATCGATGTATTGCTAGTTTAAATTAATTAAATTATTTTTCTTTTAAAAAAAATAAAAATACGACGACAATATCCATTAATTATGTAGTTGAGCTTCATTATAATTCCTAGCCCTTTAAGATTGAGGGAAAAATTCGAGAAAAATTTTAAATTTATGGGACGATGAAAAATCTTAAAAAGAAAAAAAAAAATCATTGATAGCATACCACGATTGGATGAAAAAAGTTATATATGTTTATGTTTAATAAATATAAAAAAAATCAAATGAGAAAATGATGCTAACTTATGTGTGAATATATTTTATATTCAAAATCAATTTATTTTAATATATAAATTACACGTCAAATTAAACTAAAATTTTAATAAAATAATAAATGAGTAATAAAGTATATTATTATTAATGGATATAATAAATTATTTTATATTTGGTATCATGCGTTATAAAATTTGATTGGAAATGTTTTCAAACTCAGAAAAATATTTTTAAAATAATTTTCATGATAACAAAAATTTTTTGTTTGGCGCTTTTAATACAAAATAATTTCCTCAACATATTATTCATAAATTTATTTAAGTACGGCACATATTATTCAAAGTGATGATGTTTTTTCAACCGGAATTGGGTTGGAGCGTGCTTGAATTGTTGGGCCTGGTCTACCGACCCGTACGCTTGACTCCTCCAAAAAACAAGAAACAAAAAGATCAAGCGGCCTGGGCCCTGTTGTCTCTCCGATGCTTAAATCAATTCTTTACAGGGGAAGATCGACACTCCATATCTCCCTGCTAGCTTGATCTTCTCTTCCCCTCGAAAGAACCGACTTTAGGCATCGAAGAGTGCAACGATATTAAAGCTCGCCGATCCTTTTTGTTTCTTGCTTTGCAAGATGATGCTTCAACCGAATCGGGTCAAGCGTGCTTGAATTGTTGGGCCGGTCCGCTGACTCCGGACGTTGGACTCTCTACAAAAAACAAGAAACAAAAAGGATCGGCGGGGATCGCCTCGTTGTCTCGATGCCATCGGCGCCAGGAAGTGGAAGATCAATCGCTTAGGAATGAATTTTTCGTGGCGCGATCTTCTCTTCGAAACCGACGTAGGCATCGGCGGCACCGACGTGCATTCGCCTGATTACATGTGACTAAAACTCCATCGAAATTAACATAGCTGGCGAAGAACCTTACACTCTTCTCGCGATTTATGTTAAAATTGGATAGATTTGCTTTAATTGAATAAAAGTTCCTTTGTGCCTGTGGATTCAAATTGGTTTAATCTATGACACTACAAGTGCAATGTGTCATACAAGTAGTCAAAATTGGATGTAAAGCCCGTATATCATTCCCTACGTAGACGACAAGAATTGAAATCAACTACCCAACGAATATGTCCTTATCATTTGAACTCCAAATGAATAGTGAGAGTTCAGTCTAGAAACTAATAATCATAGACTGTAAGCAGATGAGTAAACTGAAATTAAATGATAACAACTAAAAATAAGAACAAATTACAGACTCAATCGCCTTCCTCGTGAGAAATGAACATTATCAAAGAAATACTGCGGAAATGAATTTCAATTCTTGCATTAAAATGCATTACTCTGTTCTACTGATGGGTTTGGATTTGTCCAAGATTGCCTTAATAATGCAATTGATTTCTCCATGTTCACCGGGGGTTAGGACTTCATCTCGCTTCTCAAAGACAAGGATTTAACCAAATTTACTTGTATTTTTTAGCTTCTTCAAGATCCGGGGTATTTTTCTTTCTCAATACTTCACACTCATTTCCAGATCGTAGGTCTTTTCGCTTCCCTTCAAGGTCACCGCAAAATCCTACCATCTAATTGATGATTCATCATTTAAATCTAATGGTTCTTCCTTTCCTTGATTAGATCTTAGCTAATACGAGGTTGGGAACTCCCTTTTAGATTAAGGTGAAATCTCTGATTATTTAGATTGATAAATACTCCCCTCCAACATCAATTATGAGTGAAAAGGGAATTTATCGAAATGAACCTTCAAAGCTTAGTAGTTCATCAATGGTAGTCTAACATACCCACAAATGAATGCTCTAAGCTCTCAGGAATCTCCAACTCTGTGTCACGCAGAGGGTCTCCTGGAAATCAGAGCAAAAAACACTCCTTAAACTGATATTCGGTACTACCATTGGGAACTGATCGGTTCAAGAACAACATCAATCAAATAAATCCCAATCCAAGTATTTCTCTCTAGAGTACGCAGAAAATACTGTAACTAACGGTAAATCCAGTCTAGCGAAGCTGTGTTCTAAATACTGCATCACAACCCACAATAAATCATTGATTAGGTGCATCCATTGTAATTGTAATAGACTGAGAAAAACGAATTCCAGAAAGTTGTCTAGACTCCATTAATTTCAGGCAGCATTTGTATAAAGAAAATCAGAAATTAAATCCACTTCAAGATTTCTACACGGCTCAATGGGTTCGTATCCAAAAGAAAAAAAGAAAAATCTACTCTAAAATATATTAATGAGTCCTTCTCCTCTCCCCGTTCTGGGTATCGAAGACTTTAAGCTACTTTTACTATTCTCAAAAGTCTATTTGTAACCTGGCAAAAGAAAATGGGCCCAATTCCAAAACACCGTGGATTTCACTAAAGAAAAGCCCAGCTTCACTGTCTCATGTCACACTCAAACCCGATGTCGCGACTGGATTTCTCTCATTTGCACTCGCTTAGTTGCACTCGATAACTGCGAAGTCGGGTGGACTTGGTTCCTTGCGCCAGCTTTGATTTCGCTGGTCGTGACATCACTCTAGTCGCGACCTCGTTGGCCTCGCTGTTTTCAAAATTGATGTCACACCATAGTTCCACATGTCAAGAACCCTCGCTCCTCCTTCCTTTTTATCATTCTCGTGCCACAACCCCGCTTTAGGTTGCGACCCTCGTTTTTTGTCGCTACTACTCAGCTCCGGAAGCTAGACTTCTTTCCGCCAGATCAGACGTCGCAACCTAAGTTTTAGGTCGCGATCACATTTATGTTTCTACTGCCTTAACTCTAGGTCGTGACTTCCTTTTTCTGGTTGCGACCTGGATTTTTACTTCTTAGTGTTTCTTCAGGCCGCGACTTGAATGATTGGTTGCGACCTCCTTTATTGGTTTTCTGCCTTCACATGTTCCTAATAGAAGTTGCGACCTTAATAATTGGTCGCGACCGCTTTTGATATTCCTTACCTTTCTTCTGGTCGCAACCTCAACTCTTAGTTGCAACCAATTTCTTCTTATTCCAATTCCTTCTATATTTCTGTGCTCACGACCAAGATGATGTCGCGACCTCATGGTTACTTTGTTTCTGGTTGCATTTGGTCTCAGTTGCTCAAACGTAGTTGTGACCTGGATTTTTACTTCTCAGTGTTTCTTTAGGTCGCGACCTGAATGATTGGTCGTGACCTCCTTTGAGGTCCTTGATGAATACACATTTGAGTGATAATTACAGTAGAATTGAGCACATCTAAGTCACAATTTACCCACATTTGGTATAAGAACAGTTCTTCTTAATTTCTTCGTGCTTTGGGGACTACGGCAGTCTTTCAGTTTTAAACGCAAGTGCACAAGGATGTATGTCCCTGGAAGCCAATATGAAGCACTATGGATGTGGGTGGAACAATTGACGAAGTCTCTGAACTCCAAAGAAAGCAAAGAGCACCAATGGGACATATTGTACCCGTTATCCTTGAAATCAGACCCAGACAACTCAATGGAAAAGGGCAAGTGGACATATTGTAACCCCAGACAACTTAAACTTGTACCAATACAACTTGCTTGAAAACCAACAGTGGTGAAATTGTACCGGTACAACTTAAACATGTACCGGTACAACTGCATGGAAATTGCAGGATTTGTCCGAGAACTCGATCCGTACGTGAGGGCACTCTTGTCAACGAACCAAAATGGGAAAATCACATTGAAGGGGGATATGCTAAGAGGACACAAGTAATAGGTGCCTTTTGACTTCTAGTATTTAGGTTTTGAAAGGAGAAGAGCTTTCTCTCCATTTTTGAAAGTGGGAACTTGTAGATCCAGATTTAAGATTTCTTTTCTATTGGAAGTTTTAGATTCAAGCGTTTGTAATCTTTCAGCAGAAATACTTATCTTGCTTTAAATCCTAATATCTCTTATTCATCCTTCTCAGTTTTATAAGTGAATTCTGATTTCCAAAAGGTACTGTTTTTATGATTAATCGCTCTTTAATTATAATTGTTCTTATAAGTTTTATGGAGTTCTAAACCCCTACTGCTGGGAATCCACGGGGGAAACTCACCCCGATTGCGCATACCTCACCTCTTCGACTTCAAATGGATCAGGTAATATTAATCACTCTTGTGCGTAAGAGTTGTAAATCCTTAGTTACATATTCTGACAACGTGTTAACGAGATATCCCTCGGTACACGTTGTGCTTGATCATGAATGCAAGCTAAGGGTTCGGGATAATTGAGAACAAGTGTTTAGTGTTACCCACTATTCTCATTTTCGTATACTAAAAGATACAAATCCCTCCATCATGACCTGCTTGATCAATGGTTCCTAGATGAGTTTATAAATAAGAGGTGGGACTTACATGATCGGGAGTGAATGGAACCTTAAAAATCCCAAAGAATTGTCTTTCTATTTTAAAACATTCAAACTAATCAACCATTCACCAACCAACACAACCTTACAATTCTCTTTAAATCACACCCTTATCGAGAATAGCTCCTATTGGTCGATAAAATTAGACCACTCCCTGTGGAGATGACCTGTGGATTCCCACAATATTACAATGCTAGACAACTGTAATTCCTACGCTTGGGAATAGAATTCGGCACACGAATAAGGACGAAGCATTTTTAGCGCCGTTGCCGGGGAGTGGCGACTAATCAAGTTGATCTGAAGAGAGCTAGAGGTAATTGCAATGTACTGCAAACTGCACGTTTCTCCATTTTTCTTTTTATTTTGTTTTGTTTTAGTGAGAAATCTAAGTGGGTATTTCTGACTGAGAGTGTAGTGCATCGCTTTGGGCTCAGAATCTAGCAAATACTGCCTAGTAAGAATAGTGCCTCCCGAAATTCCGAGGAAATCATAATAGTCAATTGCTCTAAGATAACATTATACCTAATGGATCACTCCCGTAATCGCAACCTCTCGCTTAACGAATATACTCAAAGGATTCCTGCTTAACCCATTAAGGACCAATGAACCTCCACAACACTGAGTAGAAGCCACCCCGCAGCACCTGCAGTAGGAGGGGGAATGTTAACTTCCAACAACAAAATCAATATAGAGGTCTCCCCGCTCCTTTTACCTAATGGAAAGAACCCTAGAGAAATCCTACAACCCTGTAAAGGACTACAACCAATTCTTGCATTCGTCTTCCCGAAGAGGCCACCAATTCCCAATGAAGTCTGAAATGATCCATTCCCTTTACTCTCAGAGGCCTGGCGTCTCGACCTCGAGAACCCCTTTATTCATTCATGAGAGATTTTGAAGATGTTTGCAGTGCATTTCTTTCTACTGGCTCACCCTTCCACATAATCTGTTTAGTTTTATTCCCTTTTGCCTTAAAGGAGAAAGCTAAAATTTGGTTTCATTCCTTGGCACCTAATTCGATCTTTACATGGGAAAATATGCGAAATGAGTTCCTCAACAAATTTTTCCCGCCGCACGTATTTCAATGCCTCATGCGAAAGTAATCTGTAACTTTTCGAAAAGCCCGGTGAACCGCTTGTCGCGGTATGGGAAAGATATAAGGATCTCCTCCATGCTATCCTCACCATGGATTGGATGGGACAAATATGTGCATACTCTCATCAAGGATTATCCCCGAATAATAAACAAGACATCCGCATGATGTGTGCAAAGAGTTCTATGAAAAGAGTGCTAGGAAGCAATCCAACTCTTGACACTATAGCAGAGAATTGCGCCGAACTTTGGGAGATTAACACCTCCATAGACATTGCTAAAGTGCATAGCACATCAGCGGGGGGCGGAATCCATCACTTAAGAGAAAATGATGAGTTGCAAGCAAAAATTGCTAATTTAACAAGGAAACTGGAGGCCATAGAGATGAAAAGGCGCACGAGGTAACTAGCTGGCATCTCTCAAATACCCTCTGCGACCCACCGGACCCGCAGTGGAGGAGCCATGTATTATATGCGATGATCCCACGCGACTCAACCATTAAGTGCCCAAACCTTCTCAAGTAAAAGGTGTAATTCAAATAGAGCGTGCCAATGCCTCAATTACCAAAGGAAGCCTTTCAATTCTCCATATATTCCGAAACATATAACTCGATGGGTAAGCACCCAAATTTTAGTTGGAGGAATGAAGGGAGCCAGCAATTCTGCCAAAACAACCAAGGTCCTCATTACCAAAACCATGGCTTTACAAATCCCATTCCACCATTTCAGAACCAAGGCCCTCAAGGGTTCCCTGTGAACCCTAATCAAGGTTTCAGCCCATCGAGTCATGGACTCCATCACCACAAACTATATCAACCCCGTGATAAGAGAAGTCCGGAAGATATAGTTACACAGCTTCGTACAAAACCCAAATAATCCACAAACATTAACTCAATCGCTTCAATGATGTGAGATCTCGATAAATCACTTCTAATCCTCATCCATGTAGCCTTCAACAAGAAATGCGGGAAACTTCCATCTCAACCCATTCAAAATCCACGCGGCAAAATAGCGTAGGGAAGTCTCTTTCGTGTGACCAATTGAGGGTACTCCCTTGAACATCGAAGGTCAGTCACTACTCCTAAGTGGAAAGGTAGTTGACAAAACCATTCAACTTTAAGGAACCAACTCAAGAGTCTCCAAGTGAATTGTTTAGAGAGGATGAGTTGGCAGACAAATATCATGTCCCTGAAACAAATGATATTGATGATCAACCAAAGGACGACAAGTCTACCCATATCCCTCCAGCCCCATACCCTCATAGGCTAAGAGCACCAAAGAAAGTGAATAACCATGCTGAAATTTATGAGTTGTTCAAGCAGGTGAAACTGAACATTCCCTTGTTGGATGTCATTAAGCAAATTCCATCTTATGCTAAATTTCAAGGTGGATTTATACGCAAACGGAAATTAGGTGTCAACAAGGAGGCATTCATGACCGAACAATCTACTTCCCTAATCTCGAACAACCCGCCTCCAAAATATAAAAGACCTGTGAAGTCCTACTATTTCGATAGTAGTAGGAAATTCAAAGTCGGGGCATGCTTTAAAGGACTTAGGCTAGTGTTAATTTGTCATTTTATTCCGCATACGTGGACCTAGGGTTAGGAGAATTAGACAACTAATATCACCCTACAACCAGCGTATCGTAGTGTAAAATTCCTAGGGGAATAGTGAAGGATGTTGCGCCAAGTGGGACAAATTTTACTCGTGGATTTGTCAGGTTTCGACACTAACCTCGTCACGTAATCAAGGAACTCGCCTCCCAAAAGAATTCTTGTCGACCATTCTAAGTAACCGCTAATGCCATTATACATTGTAGGAGGCCTAATGACACTATCGCTTGGTAACATGACTGCACCAATATTTTCAATGTTATTAAAGGAATGGAGATGAAGAAGATATTTGTGAAATTAACATGGTTGATTCCGTGGTACAAAAAATATTCGATAATGTCTCACATGATGATCCTCTTAAGTCATGTTTGTCAGCCCGAGTCGAAGGGGAGGAAGTGACCACACCGGAGTCAGTTTCTACACTCTTTAATCGAGCATAAAGATGTATTGGAAGTTAATGGGTGGACACCTAAATTTGAACCTTTACCACCAAATGAGGATAAGACATTGCCTTCTGAGGAGAGGCCACCTAAGCTTGAACTAAAACCTTTACCAACACATCTCAAATATGCATTCTTAGGGGAGGAGGACACTTTTCCAGTAATCATATCTTCATCCTTAGACTTGACTCAAGAAACCCAACTTTTGGAAATATTGAAACCCACAGATCGCTTTAGGGTCGATAATCAAGTGTATATTAAGGAATTAGTCCCTTGATCTCGCACACAGAATTCACTTAGAAGAGGATGTTAAACCTTCTAGGCAACCACAGCGACGATTGAACCCAATAATGAAAGAAGTGTGAAGAAGGAAGTTTTAAAACTCTTGATGTAGGGGTTATTTACCCTATTGCGTATAGTCAAGTGTTACCAACACAGGTAGTTCCTAAGAAGTCGGGAGTCACGGTAGTTGCCAATGAAAATAATGAGCTCATTCCCACTCGTGTCACTTCAGGATGGAGGGTGTGCATAGATTATAGGAAGCTTAATGCGGGTACCAGGAAAGACCATTTCTTCCTCTTCGCTTGTTGATCAAATGCTAGAGAGAGTCAGTAGGCATGAATTTTATTGTTTTCGATGGGTACCTGTGGTACAATCAAATTGAGATAGCTTGAAGATTAAGAAAAACTACATTCACTTGCCCTTTCGTACCTTCGCCTTTAGAAAATGCCCTTTGGACTATGCAATGCACCCGGAACTTTCCAACGATGCATGATGGAATCTTCAAAGGACATGATAGAAATCATATTGGAAATCTTCACGGATGATTTCGCTGGGTGACTGCTCGAGAGTCGCTAGAGAACTTACGTAAAGTTTTCGAGAGGTGTCAAGAGAAAACCTTGTGCTGAATTGGAAAATGTCATTTCATGGTAACACAAGGAATTGTCTTAGGCCACATTGTGTCAAAAGATGGAATCGAAGTTGATAAGGCCAAAGTTAACCCATTTCAACCTCCCTACTCCTATGGTGTTAGAGACATAAGGTCATTCTTGGCCATGCCGGTTTTTATAGAAGGTTTATAAAAGATTTTAGTGCTATAGCCCGAATTTTTTATGTACTTTGCTTGCTAAAGATGTCCCTCTACATGGTCACAAGCTTGTGACACTCGCTTACTAAGCTAAAAAAACATGCTAGTGTCACCACCAATCATGCGGTCTCCTAATCGACCTCCTGACTGAGACTCACTGGGAAAACTGCGCCATAGGGCTGTGGTGTGCTAGGACAGAGGGAAGACAAAAGGCTTTTTGTCATTTACTATGCCAAGAAGACACTAGACTCGCATTGCACTCAACTACACAACCACAAAAAGGAGTTTCTAGCCGTTGTCTTTGCTCGAAAATTTAGGTCATATATTGTCAGTTCCTCGTAACCATCTTTGCTGCATCATGCAAACCTTGAAGTACTTGCTCTAAACAGACACAAAACCCCGTTAACTAGGGGTGGGATTTTACTATGTCAAGAATTCAATTTGACCATTAAAGATAAAAGGGGTTGAGAACGCGGTCGCAATCATTTATCTCGATTAAGAATTCAGATTCCAACTCTCACGGCATACCCATAGGTGATTTTCCCGGATGAGCAACTCTTTGCTCTTGTTCATTGCCCGTGGTATGCTGGATACGAATTACCTAGTAATCGCCGTATTCCAAATTTCTCAATGGGCTCTCAACAAAAGAGAAAATTTTCAAGTGTATATTAAGAAATACTATTTTTGATGATCCTTATCTATTTAAATACCATTCCAGATCAAATAATGAGAAGATGTGTGCCTACGATGAGCAAGACAGATTTTAACTTTTCGCCACCAAGCCTCGTGGAGGACATTTCCTTCGCCTCGAAAAACACCAGACAAGATTTTGCAACCGGGTTTTACCGCCCACCTTATTTAAAGATTGCTTGATTTTTGCAAACTCGACTCTGGGTGTCAGCAACTGTGAGGGGTCACAAAACGAAACATGATGCCTCTTACCCCAATTCTAATTATTGAAATTTTTGACTGTTGGGGTATAGACTTCATGGGGCCTTTTCCCCCTTCTTGTGGTTATCTCTACATTTTATTATCTGTTGATTACGTGTCTAGGTGGGTTGAGGCAATTCCAACAAGAACCAATGACCACAAGGTTGTTTTGAAATTTATAAAGGAACATATTTTTTCTCGTTGTGGAACTCCCCGTGCAATCATTAGTGATGGTGGACTCCACTTTTGCAATCGATCTTTGAAAACTGCTAAAAATATGGAGTCACCCATAGTATCAACAAATTACCATCCACGTGACCAATGGTCGTCAGCTAGCTAATAGGAGATAAAACATATTCGGAAAACCACGTCAATCGCAAAGATTGGTCACTCCGGCCTTACCGATGTTGGGCCTACCGTGATTCTGCCTTTAAAACTGCTCCAGAGTTCCTTATAGTTAGTTTGGCAAAGTACTGCCACTGTATGCGAGAGATGAACACCGCCACCGCTTGCCTCCCGCAATTCATTCCCCATTCAACTGCTGCGTGCCGCTGGGTCATAAATCTAAATGAACTCAGGAACTCGCTGGAGGGAATCGTATGAAAGCTCCATAATTTACAAGGAGCGCCTGCTATTCCATGACAAATCTATTGCCGAAAACTGAACCAATCGTAAAGTACCGCATACCCCGCTTGCATCTATTTCCCGGAAAGCCCGGGCCTCGCTGGACCGCCCATTCATCGTTAAGGTGGTTTACCCATACGGAGCTATGGAGATTGAAAATCCGGACAATGGACACTCCTTCAAGGTGAATGGCCAGCGCCTCAAACCGTTCCTTGAACATTTCTCTCCTCACGAGCATACTGTGGACTTGGTAGACCCGCTCTACCAAAACTCTCCTTCCAAGTAACCTCATTCTCAATTTTTTGTAAATAGTTTTGCTTTTATTTTTGTTCTTGCTTTCTATTTTTATTGTTTTTACTTCATTTGCTTTATTTCATTTGCTTTTCAATAACATCGAAAATAAAAATCATGGGGCTCTTGTTTCTGTGATTCCTCCTTAACCCAAGTGCTGCAATTTCTTAGTTCGCCGCATTGGGACAATGCTTGTTTCTGGGGTAAAACGTTGAACGTAATCAAGGCGCCGTTATATGATCAGTGGGTCAAATTTTCAAATTTTGCTTCTTTGAAAGTATTATGTTTTACCCACTGCATACCCGCTTGATCTCATACACTTCCACATCATCTTATTGCATGTACATCTTAACAAGCACACAAATAAGCCTTTGTGGTTCTTCTGTGGATTGTTCCCCCTTGCATTCTACCTACTTTACTGCTCGCACAAACCACAGACTCATGGTCAAAAATTTCTCCGATCGTGCCTGTTATTGCTTCCATTTGTGCATCAATTTAACTGTTCATGTTAACTTCATGCATCATAGTCTCATGTGAACATCTCGTGATAATTGGAAAATTATTGGGAGGTCATTATTTCTTGCATACCCGCGATTTGTATCGGTCCCATCCCTTGCACCCATTTTGCTTGTGCTGCCAAGTAAATTGAGCCTTAGGAACCCTAATCAAGGGAATAGCCAGAACCCCATGGAAGATCATGTACCTCAAAAAAAAAAAAAAAATTCCATGACTGTGTCCATGAATATACAACAGGGAATCTGAACAAGAGAAAAAGGGGACATGCAGCGAAACTCGGGATGAAAGGTCATTGAAATGCCAAATGATACATTAACACTACTGCTCCCAAGTGAAAAAAAAAAAAAAAAGAGAGAAGAAAAAGAAAAATCGGGCCAGAACACTGTATTCCAGACAAGTTAAACATGTACCAGACAACTTGCAAAAACAAGCAAGGAGTGAAGTTGTACCTGACAACTTAAACATGTACCTGACAACTTATTCAAGCAAGGCACATAGAGCTAAAACTGGGCATAACTTAAACTTGTTCCATTAAACCCGGCTCGGGAATCGCGTAAAAGGCTTTAAACCGAAATTTTGGCGCCCTTCATATTCCACATGCTTTTTTGCCATCCCACAAGAAGAGCCCTTAGCCGCTTGTTTCCTCTCACAAGCATTCCCAAGATCGGGCCATTCCGCCAGGTTTCCTGCAGATCAGTTCCGTATTGGTTGTTTGCAATCGTTGTTCGAAAGTGGTGCTCCACAACCTCTTACTAGTACGTTGATCTTCTACTACACATGGATCTATATTTGGTCAGATTTGGTTGATATTATGTGATTGTTGGTTGGGAGTGTATGTCAATAATATGGGCAGAGATCAAGATCCGATGTGCATGCGGCCAAACTCGCGCCGCTCGAGGCGTGCGTTTTTTGGATATGATGTTTTAGTTTCGCCATATGGGCCGTTATTGCTATCATTGCCATTTCCATGGCACGTTCTAAGAATATTGGGAGAGGGAAGGCATCTAGTTCCTCTATGGAACAAGCCGTAAAGAAGCGAAAATCTGATGCCTCCCAGCCGGTTAAGAAGGGCAAGGGAAAACGAATTGCATCCTCTTCGGAAAGTGAGGAATTATCTGACAGTGATGATGAAGAAATGTGAGGCTATGCTCGCCAAGATTCTCGAGGAGACACTAAATGGACCCGCTCAATGGAAAATAGGGTTTCACCGCGAGGGGTGTTAATTTGGAACGCTCTATATTCTCATCCCATCGTGGGAATTATCCAGAATGTAATACGCACTTCGTGCACACTGAGGTTCGGGCGGATACCACCTCTCGCAGTCTCGGTCTACACCAACTTGAAGGAAAATCAGCGGGTTGACACCGTATTGGAAACTTCAGTGATGGGAAAGCAGCTTCGTGTCACTCCTGACTCGATAGCACATGCCTTACACTATATTCGCCCTGACGCTTCGGACCGACCATATCCACTCAGGGCTATTATCATCGACTCTCGATGCCCAATGTTTCATCGGCGCTTACGCGGCACCCGCCTGCGCCCATGATTGGATTGGCCTTAAAAAGAATTCGTTCCTGGAAAGCTCAAACCAGAATACGCCCTGATGAACAAGATCATTCACAATAGAATTGGGCATAAGGGTAATGAAAAGTCCCCCAGCCAAGAACAGATTCAGTTTTTGTACGAGGTTATGACTGGGAAGCTGATTGACTATGCATTAGTCATATGGTGCGCAATGAGGGATTTCTTGCAATATTCGCGAGCAACCCGGCATATTCCATTCCCTTCACTTGTGACTAGTATTGTGGAAGAAGCGGGGATGAGGGGAACAGTTAAAGAACAGAGGGTGTTACCTAGGCTGGGGCCGATCACAAATAAGACTGAGGCCAAGAGCAAGGCAGCATCCACTAGACCTCAGCCCTCTCAACCCTTAGTGCCTTCAGTACCTCCTCTCGGGACCACTTCATCCACAGCCCCAGCACCATCGAGCACACGCCTTTGAAGAGGATGCAGCGGCGATCAAGGTGGTTCATGCATTCTCAGCTGCATACTGATCGACATCTTCGAGGCTCGAGCCACATTTTCAGTGGAGAGCCAAATGATGGCTGATGCTACTTCCGCAGTTGTAGGGAGATTCAGGAGAATTAGATGATCAGGTGGACGAGGACGCATTCTCTTCCGATGAGGATGAGGACGACGCTGCATAGTTGTGCGTTTAGACTAGGTGGTGCTATAATCGGGTAGTAGACCTTAGCCATGTTATGCCAAATACCCGCTGGATTTTACCTTTTCTTTCGCTAAATTTTACTCACATTACAAACTTTTAAGACTCCTTCGATTCTACTTATGTTTGTTGTTCCTTTTGACATTACGCGCATGATGGTTACGCAGGTTCTATGTTATATGATTGCTTACCTTACACGATCACTTACGCCTTCAACACGCTTGCATGACTATCTTGGCGTCTTAAAGTCTATAATCCTTATTTGAATAACCACCCCGTGTCACCGTTATGATGTTCATTGTAAGAATGTGGTTGGTTTAAAATGAGTCATGCTGGTGCATACTAAAGTGGTGCAACATTTTACTCCATAATTGCTATTTTGAGATTCTGCAGTTTTTGACTATACCGAGCGCCTTGTTGAGATTCATACCTAAATGGTAGTTCATCTAAATCTTGCTGGGGACTAGCAAGACGGTGTCGGGGGTGTGATGAATACACATTCGAAAGTGATAATTACAAGAGAATCAAAGCACATCTAAGTCACAATTTACCCACATTTGGTATAATAATAGGTTCTTCTAATTTCTTCAGGTTTTTGGGATCGTGCGTGTGTCTTTCAGTTTTAAACGTAAGTGCACAAGGACGTATGTCCCGGAAGCCATTATGAAGCACTCATGGATGTGGGTGAACAATCGACGGTCTCGAACTCCAACAAAGCAAAGAAAGCACTAAGTGATTGGCATTAAAATCGGTACAACTTGAAATTGTACCGTTACAACTTGCTGGAAAAGTGGCATTGATTACATTGCACGCACAACTTAAACTCAGACGCACAATCCTGTTTGAAAACCAACAAGCAGAGGTAAATCAGACTCTGGCAAGACAACTTAAACATGCACCTGCACAACCGCATGAAATTACTTCGGATTTTGTCCGAGAACCTCGATCCGCACGCCGAGGCACTCTTTGTCAACGAACCAAAAATGGGAAAATCACATTGAAGGGGATATAAAGCAAGAGGACACAAGTAATAGGCGCCAATTTCTAGTGGTTTAGGTTTTGAAAGGAGAAGAGTTTTCTCTCCATTTTCGAAAGTAGAACTCAGAGATCCGCATTTGGGCATTTCTTTCTATCGGAAGTTTTAGATTCAAGCGTTTGTAATCTTTCAAATAGTAAATACTTATCTTGCTTTTTAAATCCTAATATCTCTTATTCATCCTTCTCGCTTTATAAGTGAATTATGATTTCCAAAAGGTACTGCTTTTTACTTATTAATCGCCTTTAATTATAATTGTTCTTATAAGTTTTATTTTGAGTTCTAAAACCCCTACTCGGTGGAATCTACTAGGAAACTCACCTCGATTAAGGTATAGTCCCTCAATTCCTCTTTGATCTTCAATGGATTGTGTAATAATATTAATCACTTGTGAAGAGTTGTAAATCCTAGTTGAGCATTTCGACAACGTGTTAACGAGATATCCCCAGACACGTCGTGCTTCGATCATGAATGCAAGCTAAGGGTTCAGATAATTGAGAACAAGTGTTTAGTATTACTCGATCATCTTTATTTTTCAAAGAGCATTTAAAGATAAATCCTCCATCAAAGACCGTTTATCAGTCTGCCTTACGTAGTTTATAAAATAAGAGGTGGACTTACATGATCGTGGAGTGAATAAACCCTAAAAATCCCAAGAATTGTCTTTCTATTTTAAACATTCAAAACCAATCAACCATCTCGCCAACCAACACAACCTTACACTTTTTAAATCACACCCTTATTGAGAATAGCTCCTGGCTGGTCGATAAAATTAGACCACTCCCTGTGGAGATGACCTGTGGATTCCCACAATATTACAATGCTAGACAACTGTAATTCCTACGCTTGGGAATAGAATTCGGCACACGAATAAGGACGAAGCAGTCCTTGACCAATAAAGTGGTCACAACTTCAATTTCTTGCAGGGACTTTGTTTGGCTCAACTTCATGTTGCAACCTCAATAAATGGTCACGACCTCCCTTTTGTCCCTCAACTCCTTTGTTTAGTTACAAATTTCAAACCCCATGTTTGCGGACTTCAATCCAGTTTCATGTCGCGACCTGAAAAGCACGTCGCGACCTCAAGTTGAATCCTTCATTTAAGAACTACTTGCAACTTCAAATTTTCTTGCAGAGACCTCATTTATGGCTTCATCAACGGATCAACGTCGCGACCTCAAATTGGCGTCACGACCTCAGTTGTCTTCAATTGGCTTCGCGACCTAAGATTCTATCTTGAATATTTCTGTCGTATCAGCCACTATTTCTTAGTCGCAACTTCTATTACTGGCTACCTTGGTACTTCTGGTCGTAGCCTCAATTTCCAGTCACGATTAGTTTGATAAAGCCTTCTATTTCTCTCTCAAGACTAGTCTTGGTGATGTCGTGACCTGGATATAACTGAACTGACGAGCTTCTTATTGCGACTCCAATTTTAAGTTGCGACCTCATTTATGCTTTGAGACTGCTTTCTTTTGGTTTTGCTAGGACCTTCGATTCTGCTGTAATTTTCTGCAAAATTGAATTTGAGTAGGATATCCATGTTTCTGCATATGAATCAATACTTATCTTTAAAATACTTCAGAAAAATGGATTAAAAATTTAAATGAGTTTTTGACTCATCAAATTCCTCAAACTTAAAATTCTTGTTTGTCCAAAAGCAAAGAGTAAGAAAGAATTGCTTCATTCTCAAACACCGAGCTTTATTTTTAAGGACATTTTTCTGATTCAAACCACAACTTTATTCCACCTTGTAACTTGAAAAAGGAGATAGCAGCATCATTTTAAACTTCAGTTTCAACTGAGGAAAAAGGAATGGTTTCAACTTCTATCACAAATACAATGATGACTCCGTGATTTACACAGCTCGCCAACATATCTGCTCGTGAGTATGTGCGTCTTCAATCATTTTCATCTTCGTTGAATTAGTTAATCTTTTGGGAATCTCCTTAGAAACTAGCCGCGCCCCATAGCTTCGCTTCATATCGACTCACTAATGTAGGAAATCTCACCTTTTCAAGATCAAAGAGTATCCCTTTTCAAGCTTGTAATGTTAGGCTTAGGTAATTAGGTAGATAATTGGAAAATTTTGGTTGCAAATTACCCAAATTCCACTCTTCCTTTCTATCTAATCGCCTTCAGCTTTCATCATTTTCCTTCATTGTAATATAGATTCTCCTCAATCTTGGTATGGTACATCTTTTTCATGGCATTTTGGTTTGCCACTTGCACCTTATCGTGCTAGTCTCTTTTCTATAACTTTTGAAGGTGTTTTTTTGTAAGAAAGGGACACTGCAATGTTTTGTCTTTTTAGGCTTTCTATCACTCTTAAAAACTTTAAGCTAATAACCCCATACCGCTGGCATTAGGGTACTAGGTGTTGAAACACCCTATGATCTTAATTGTTCAAGGGAGATAGCCACAAGACAAACTTATTCTCTTTTCAATTTCTCGCTTTTTTCTAGTTCTCTCAAGTTGTTTCTTCTCCCTCCTTCCTTTGTAATGTAAGGAAATATATTCCCCAAACTTGTTTCTTTCTTTACAAGAAACTTTTAATTGAAACCGGATAATTTGGGGTTTTACCGCAGGATTACCAAGGGAGTGGGACTCAGTTTCTAATTGCCGCTTAATCAAGAAATAAGGCTTTTTAGCTCAAATCGTGGACTAGAGCGTATGCCTTAGCATATAATGAGGGTAGGGCTTTTGAAAGGCTCAAACTTCAAAAGATGGCCTCTATAATTTCTCTTGTCACTGCTTTACCTAGATTTCACCTCAACCAGGTCTCACAAGTTCTAGGACCCTCAGATCCTTAATTGTGAATCCTTAAGATGTTAATCATTTTCTGTTTCAAGAATTTTACGGACTATGTACTGCTCTTTTCAAGACTTGTATTGACTCCTCGCTGTTTATATACACAACTTCAATCATTTTATTGTTCCTTCGCAATAACACTTCCTATTTCTATAGTTTTAAACTTGATTTCACTCACGCTCTAGAATTCCTAAATTCATTTTACTGGATGAAACCGCCCTTATTTATCTTCACTGGTTGTTTCGATAAAACAAAATTGGTCATTTGATCATTGTACAGACAAGGCTTGCATATTTTGCATACAAATAAGTAATGAAACAAACAATCACAATTCATCCAGCCATATCCATCTATCAAGAAACAACCAATTATTCACAAATCTATTTCTAATTCAAAGAATTGGCTACTACTACAAAAAATGGCAAGGAAACCACCTTATCAAAATGTGAAAATGTTATAACTCAGACAATCTAAATGAGACACAATGGACTTCTATTAATAATTGAGAGAATATACGCATTGGAGCCGTAAGGAGATTTTTTCTAAGTTCATTTTCTTCTTTATATGCTTGGGAGGTATGACATTTGAGGGACTCAGGTCAAAGCTAGCTAGACGAGGGTCAAACTTTTGAGAAGCTTTACTCTGATCTTTGTCTCTCATAAAGGTGGGGTATTTCCTCCTTCCTTTTACATATATGACGCTTGTCAACTCAGCATCGCATTGACGCATGTCTTGCCTTTTTCCCACCCGATTTATCGCCTCTTCCACCCGTAGATGCACTCTAGTAGCTTCATGCATTTCCGTTAATCAAATCTAAGCTTTCCAAATTTATCTTCTTCGTACACATCGTTATCTTCAGTTGTTGATCCCTCTCCCTTCATTAGCCTCTCAACTCTTTGAACTGGGCTACTCTTTATAGCGTATATTTAAAGGCTTTTCAATTTTCTTCATCATATTGCCCTCCATCCCCGCTTCTTTTCGTGAGAATATTTAGCCTCGCATCCTGCTTGAACTTATATTATCGTAATGCTTCCAAATTTGCTTTCTACTTTTTCCATCATCTTTTCTTATTTTCTTTCACTATTCTTTCCATTCTTCTTCCTTTGTCTCCGCTCTCAAGCTCCCACACATATGTGTTCTTCTTTTCTAAATCTTCAAATTCTTCCAAAATTTTTCCCTAATCTATCAATTGTCTCCTCCCCATTTCTCGCTCTCTTTCTTCCATGTCCTTTTTCATTCATCTAAGCATCTCTATGATCTCTACATTCTCTTCTCTCCTCCTAGACCCTTCTGCTTGCTCAGTGTGCTCTGTACCTCCTGTAGAACACCTACTGGCCTTATCCTGGAATGTGTGCTTCCTCCGCCACCGCCGGATGGATATCTTCAGCATTGCCCCCATCTCTCTGCCTCATCTCTCAACCGGCATCAAGCCGCCTCTCGCACCCACCTCCACTATTCTTTCGCTTCCTTTTTCCTCAGTCTCCCCTTGTCACCCCAGTTAGGTTAGAGGGGAGACCCGAGGGCATTTTTCTTCTTCCTCCCACACTTCCTTCACCCATTCCAAGAGACAAAGTCTAGTGATGGTGGTGGGGTGAGGGATCAACCCTCTCTTGTTACTGTGGTGGTAGCCCCTGATGGACCCTTCAATCAGTATTCCTATGTTCATTTTATATCCCTTCAAAAGGGCATATAAAATGATGGCCTCCCGTTCTAGAATCGAGCAAAGATGCTTAGCTCCGAATCACTACAGAGCCATGAAAATAGAAACCACATACCTCTCGCTTCTTCCGCTGAGGGCCTCTCACGACTGCTGTGGGGCCCCTTGTGGCCTCCCATTTTCCCCTTTCCCTAGCCAACAAAAAGATTCTTTCATAGTTGGGATTTTCTACCATCTTCTTATACTTCGACCCGTGTTTGAGCTCCCTCAATTTAAACATTTCATTGATCCGTCTATGCCCGAAAGGCACCCAAACACCTCTCATGTAGACTAAATCCTCCTTCATGCCCACCATATTTGCATAAAACTCCTTGGCAAGAGCAGTAAAACTCGGGCGCCTTGTGTTCACGTAAGAACTCCCAACCCTTTCTCTATTACCTCCGAAAAAGGGGGAATCAGTTTCCCAAAACCCCTTTCACCCACGAAATTCTTGTCAAACAATATCTTGTTCCACAACTCGTGAGCTTCTTTGGAAATGAAGTCCTTGTCGTCTTCTATTGCTTCTTCCTCTGTGTGCTCATTTGTCCTTTGTCTCTTTACAGCCCCTTGTGCAACCGCCCTCTTCTTCCTCTGGCTGGGTTCCTTGTTCGACATTGATTCCTTCCCCAGGTTGAGGTTCCAGATGAACCTCTTCCACTGCCTCGACACTTTCACGCATAATATCATCAATCATTTTATTAAGATCTGAGATGTCGCATTGATTTGCTGCCATGAGTGAAGATTTTTGAGGGTACTAGTTCTGCCGCCTAGGGTTTTGAAACCAAACGATGACGCTGTATGGAAAAAGTTGGAACAAATGGAAGATGAATGAAAGTTGTTGTATGGAGGGTTTTTGATTTCACTTTTTTTTTTTTTTTTTATGTGCTCAATGTCATGATTGGAAATGGGGAGCTCACACAACTTCGAGTCTCCTAATTAATGATTTTCACTAAATGCTGTCTTTAATGTTGCGACGCCCAAATGAAAGGTTTAAAACCTAATTTTATTAAGATTTGGACAATTCTGGTCGCGACCTAGTCAATTTTTGTCGCAACCTGAGATGTGGTCACGACAGAGGAATTGATGTCACGACATGTTCTTTTCTTTCCTTAGTTATTTTTGTCGCACTTCAATTTACCATATGCACTGCTCCTCCAACTCAAGGTTTCAATGTCCAGCCTTCTTGGTCGACTCCAAGAATTGATGTTGCGACTAAAATCGTGATAAGCTCCAAAATCTATGTTGCGACCGAAATTTTCTCATCATAATTTTATCCATTCCTATCCTGGTTGCGACTTAAACATTCTATTGCGACCAAGAAAATTTCCAGGTCTCCTTGAACAATTCAATTTCCAGCAAGTTCACTTCACCAAATCCAATCAAAATAAGTACAATTCAATTCATATTCATCATTCAAATATTCATCAAATCCATTCAACTATGCATTGTATTCAAATCAAGCAAAAAATTTAAAAAAAATTCTCCCAAACTTTCAATCATGCTATATCGAAGACAAAATTCAATAAATAAGAGAAGAGTATACTGCCCCCTTTTATCTCTTGTGCATATTGGAAGTTTGAATGTAGAGATTCCTCTTTGTGTACACTCTTATTGTCTTGCAAGAAACATACGTAATTTAAAGCAATAGTAATAAAATCACACAAAATTATTGAACAACTGTAGTACAAAAAGAATAAAAATTTAAAACAAATTGTGATGTGGATTACCTTCCACAAAGCTGCTCAATTTTGAGTCTTTAGCTGGACTTGTTGCTATGAGATTTTTGTTTCTCCATATTTTTCTCACTTAGAACTAGGAGTAAGTTTGCAATCTGAATTCCTCCCAAGTAATGCTTCAATCTCTGACCATTGTCTTTGAATTCTCCTTGATTACTCGGTTCGTGTCATCGCCTAAAGGTTGTAATTTCTTGATACTACTGTGATATGAATCCACTCCATTTTGATTTAAGCTTCCGAAAGAGTTTTAGTCCGAGTCAATAACAGACTTGATCTCCCGCTTTAAATTCTCTCCTCAAAATCCTTTCGATAATGCCATTTCTTCGCTTTTTTGATCTTTTGTAGATTCGCACTATCTTAGGCTTCATTCCTCAACTCTTCCAATTCATTTAGCCGGAGTAGCCTTTCTTCTTAGCGCTCCTTGAAGTCAAAATTCACGACGCCTACATAGTTTATATTCTAGTTCAGAGGAAGGTGGGGTATGGTTTACCAAAGACAACTCGTATGGGGACATTCAAATGGGAGTTTTATAAGCGCCTTGTATGCCCATAGTGCATCATCAAGCTTCGTAGACCATTTCTTTGCTAGAGCTTAGCGCCTTTTCAAGGATTTTCTTATCTCCCCGTTGAAATCTCAAGCCATTTCCATTTGTTCGAGTGATGATAGTTAAGCTCATAATGTGTTTGATTCCATATCTACCCATAAGTTTATCAAACACTTTATTTGTGAAGTGGCTTCTTCCATCACTGATGATAATTTTGGGTGCCCCAAATCTACTCAGAATATTCCTTTGTAAAAATCCCACAACTGTATTAGCATAATTTTTGGGATAAGTTGCTGCCTCAACCCATTTGGATACATAATCCACAGCTAGGAGTATGTATAAATTTCCAAATAAAGATGGAAAAGGCCCCATAAAATCTATCCCCATACATCAAACAACCGGCACACCAAGATACTCGCAGTAAGGCATTTCATGCCTTTGCCGATATTTCCCCATTATTTGGCATTGATCACACGCTTTCACCCATTCAAAACAATCCTTAAAAATAAAGAGGCTAATGTAAAACTCGATTGAGAATTTTGCGGGGTTGTTTTGCCTCCTCGGCAAAGTGTCCTCCTATACGGCGATGCATGACTCAAGTTCCTAAATTATTCGCGTAATTTTCAAAACTCGGATCCATACACCGTGAAATCATCCATGAAGATCTCCATAACTTCTTTCCTCGCAAATTTGAGAATATGGACATCATGCACCTGAATGTAGTGTGAGCATTACACAAAACCAAATGACATTCTTCTAAATGCAAAAGTTCAAATGGGCAGTAAAAGTGGTTTTCTCCAGTCCTCGTGTGTAATGGCAATTTGGTTGTATCCGTATTTATCCATCAAGAAAAAACAAGTGAGGGTGTCCTCGCTTAACCTATATCCAACATTCGATCAATGAAAGGCAAGGAAAATGATCATTTCCGGTTATGCGGTTCAATTTCCTGTAGCCTACACACCCTCCACGCCACACAGCCTGCGAGGAATCAATTTATTCTTTCATTTCGATCACAGTTGAATCCACCTCTTCGGGAACCACATGGACTCGGGCTCACCCAAGAGCTATCCGATATCAGATATATAAAACTTCATTCAACCTCATTTCTCGTCATGCCCCGATTCCCATCCGACCCGATTTGGAGGATCGAATCGAAGTTCGGGGTGCGACCATATAATCGGGACTCTTTAACACTGCTTTATTTTTTATTTCTTATTTTTTTATAAATGTAATCAAAATATCATATACATATCAAAAGAACTACCACCAGGGTGTCCATCAAAATCTATACACATATAGATCGAGTCCCATTTTTGGCCAAAAACCGCACTCCTTTACATTTACAATCAGAGCACCTGAACATAATCGTGATAATCCCCAATAAGCAGGTCGGGCCCAGCCAGCATGCGTACTCGTGACGTCAACCCGTACCTACACGGATTAAACCCGTGCTAAGCTTTACGCTTAGTGGGAAACATATGTCTTATGATATACACATTTAAAGCATAAAATAATAACAGATATCAGAATTTTCAGGCATTTATATAATGAACTTATACAATTACTTATGCTTATACGTAATTTATACTTATTCTGATTCCCATCGGGGGTTACAGAGCTTCTTATTACCCGTACTATTACAGTTTATACTCGGTACTCTTATCTTATACTCTACTCAGCTGTAACTTACACTTAATTAATTTATACTCTATCTCCCGTAGACACATACTTATATTTATTCTCCCAGACGCATACTCATATAGATTTCCTCGTATGCGAGACTGAGCTTATACATATACTTATACGGAGGTACTTATCCACATACTCATACTTATACTTGTTCTGATCTCCCTTAGGAGTTACAAAGCTTATGCTTATACAGAGATACTTATACACGATCGATACTTATAATTATCTCGCATCTCCCGTGAGGAGCTACGTAACTTATGCTTATACAGAGGTACTTATACACGTACTGATACTTATATCTATAGGGCTTATACATATACTACGGAGATTACACTGGCTCGAGGTACCAGAGCCTACATAGATATTATGGAACTAGATATTGGTAGTCGTTGTCTCTTATTCTTATGATTTAAAGTACCGTAGTACTAGCTACTTGTTCAAATGTCCCAAGAGACGCATAATTGCGCTTATATCAAACTTATCTTATACTCTCATACGGAGTGTCTGTGAGGTTTCAAATGAGTTTATCCTTATCCGGAGCTGAGCATGAGATACCTGGTAGTACTGGCGTAGATTAATCTGATACTTTGGCATTCGTGAGGTACTACGTAGAAATTAATCGTATACGTGGAGTACCCGTATGTACTTTAACTTATATTTATACGTAGATACTTTGTATCTCGTACTTGTACTAGCGAGCATATCCTTGTCTTACTTGATCTTATACGGGCATTACTTTGTTTCTATTCTTGTACTCTGATCTTATTCTTGTATTCTTGGATCTTTATACTTGTCTTTAATGATACTTTAGAGTAACTTAGAGGTACTATAGGACTTATACTTATATTACAGAACTTATAAATTTATTTTACCGACACGTGAGCAACTTTAGGTACTACACCGGACTTTATACTTATTTTAGTTTGGATACTAGAGTACCCGTGGCAATTACAAAACTTATACTTATTTTATCGATACTTAAGAGTACCCTGTAAGTACTACATAACTTATACTTATTTCCACTGATACGAGAGTACCGTGGCAACTTAACTTATACTTATTTTATCGATACGAGTAACTCGGTACATGTAAATCTAATCTGATAATAGGAGTACCCGTGAGGGTACTACGTAACGTGATACAGAGGTATGATTCAGATCTACTCTTATTCTTTATTTAGAGTCTTATCATATAACTATTTGACTACCCACCTCCCTCTCTCTTCGAATTAAATCCCATAAGAAATGAGTAGATGTAGCACAATAAGTAATCTCGAAGGTACAATATAAGACTGAGGTTCAAGACCGATCAAAACGCGGGCTACCCACGCACGTGAGTGTCGAAAGCACCAACCAGAGTGCCGGGCTAATCGATCGTGCCGCGAAGGCCCACGCAACAGAGTGCCAAGCACCGATCAAGAAGTGCTCGCCCACGCACAGTGAGCGTCAGAAGACCGCCAGGAGTAATCGGGCACCGATCAGAGTGTCGTAGCACTGATCAGAATGTCCACTCATTCATTCTTTGGTCCAAGGTAGTCATATTATCATATGTCTTTCAGAACTTTTAACCTATCTTTATCACATTCTATGTTCATGACATTTTTCTTTTCAAATCGTTTTCATATTTCATATCATATTCATATTTCATGAACACATCTTAAATATTTCCATTTCTATACTCCTTTCTTGTTTCATGCCTATTACATTTGGCAATTCATATACTTGTACAGTATGATGCTATGTATTCACACATCATTTATGTATTATTGTCTCTCTATAAATCTATTTTACTTAGAAATTGGAATCATTCGAATTGGATCATCCAAACTAAAGTTATGGCATTTTCATGCCAACTAGTCAATTTACCGATTTTACCCAAGGGACAGTTTGCAATACTCATTTTCCAGAGCCTTGACTCCATATTTGATACTAGTTATTTGTATTCATTTAAATCTAAGGTGCTAAGGGTTCTCCTCCAACTGGAATCACCCAAATCGGAGCACCGAAACTCAAGTTACGTCCTAAACTACTGGGACTACACTATGTCCAAAAAACTGAACTGTAAATTGGCTACCATAAATTTCACTTTGAGTGAATTTTTGGGCCACATAGAGTCGGAATTCGAGGGTACCTATTTAATGATGTTTGGTTCTCCCTGAAGTCTAGTTTAACCAGCAACTTAAATCACTCAAATCGGATAAGAAATGAGCAAGTTATGGCCAAAATACGAACGCTGATCAAAATAGAAAAACATAACACTACTCAGATCGGTACGCCTTGGACTGCACTGTACAGTCTCTCGAAAATTTGCCTTAAATGGTAAATTTCACCATATTTCATGCATTTTTCTTCCATAAATCACTTATATTATATCCTTCATCAAAAACTAACATGGAATCCCTCCCAACAACTCCACAAACACTTTTAATTTGCAAAAGAATCCATGATCTATACCAAATTCACCCAATTCTACAAATCCTTGGAATTGTGAAGGATTCCATCTCTAATCATTATCAACTAGGGATTTTCAACCAAACTTCCCTTAAATCTAGAGTTAGGATGTCTTCCTAAGAAAACCCTAGAAAAGGGAACCAAATTAATGTCCAAAGAAAACCCTAGCAATTCATACCCAAGTAATTTGTATACCAAAATCATACAAAAGTCATGTATCCATACTAGAATCCAAGCCACCTTTGCTTGATTTCTCTCCTTTCTTCCTCTTTCTTCTTCCTCCTCTCTCTCCTCTTTCTTCCCGAGCATTTTGTTTGGAGACCAAAAATAATCCATTTTGGTCTCCCCTCTCCTTTTATAATTTAAGTCTCTCTTATTTACCTTATAATCCTTCATCTTCCATTTATTGGCTAATTACAATTCCTATTATTTATATTTCTTACTTATAGTCTTATAATAAATTATGACTTTCTTCAAGCCCCCCTTTTACAATTCACATTTTTTTCCTTATAACTTGTAAAATTTTCGGTCTCTCGTTTCCATGTTCTCGTGATTTAACTCATGAAACATTCAAATTATGCTACAAATACTTAAACATGTCGAAAAACGACTAGGGTATATTTCGGATGTTACAATTTCAAAGACTCTTTTCCTCGACAACATCTTCATCACAGGATTCAAATTTCCTTTCGTGCCTAATAGAAGCTCTGTGATCATCATTTAGCAATATCTTGTGCATGCAAATGGAGGGACTAATACCCTTAAGATCTTCAATTGACCAAGCAATAGCTTCCTTGTACTTCCTCATAATTTTCAGCAGCTTTTGTTCTTCAACAATTTCGCTTAATGCAATTATATGATTACTCGTTTTCCTTTTCTGCTCTAAGAAAGCATATTTCAAATGACTAAGTAATTCCTTCAATATTAACCCTTCTCGCACTAGTCTCTTGTTCAAGAGTTGCTCCTGCCACATACATGTTTTGACTATTTTCTCATTCAAGCTCAAGATCGCTTTCTTTGTTTTGCAAACTGAAGGCAACAATTCATAATCAATACCCCAATATATCGAAATTCCATCTCACTCAATGATAGAAATGTTGAAGATTAAGAATCAAAAACTTAATTCAACACCGATATGACTAATGTTTTCTATAGCTGTACAACTTCCCGATCAACATCAGTTATCTCAAACCCTTGTTAGCTAGTTGTGACGCCCCAAAAACCTCGGGGTCCGTTGACTACCCACAACTCCGGTGGAATCTATACATCTCGTATCACGAGACGCATATCTGAGTAAAAATGACCTCAAAATAAATATCCCAACTATATTCCAATAGTCCAAGAGTAATACATTTCTCTTAATACACATACATATTAAAATTTACAATTCTAATACATATTATCTAAAAACCATCAAAGCCACAACCCTACGCTTCAAAATCGGTCTCTAAGAAGAGTCGCCTCGAACACCCCGCATTCGAAAAAAATGCTCGAGCTGCGTGAGCTATCGCCTGCAGTGGAATCACCCTAAACGAGTTACTTCACCTAAGTGCATATGCAATGCTCCAATTTAAACACACACTCAAGTAAATACGGATCCTACTCTTGAATGTCTAAATGTCCGTTCTCTATGTCTCGAGTCTCACCGACTCTCACACTTGCCTAAGCTATATATGAGAAAACATCATTTTCAAAACAAACATGTCAGTTTTGAAAATACACTCACCGAATGTGTCGGTAAAAATATGGGACTACCCTCCGAGGCGAATCAAGTTTCGTGAGCTCAAATGGGCCATGGTCCTCATCCGAAATGATCCGCTGGCCCATCTCCCAACCCAATTCTCTCGAAAATTATCCCGTGAAATCTTTTCGCAACCATGTTCATTTTTCGTAAATTCCCATGTCATGCACTAACACTCCAATCTCTAGGTTACCCAAAGGCATATTTAAAAATGCATTAGCGCCATTTCCAAAAATCATTTATACAATATATATACCAATATATTAATTATGCAACATTCAAATTTGTAATTCACACCACATGTAATTCAACAATATGGATAAAACAACACCCAAATTAGCTCACTTGAGCAATTCACAATTTCATCTCCAATGGCCTATACTCACAATTATATTTCATATAATTGAGTAAATCACAATTTTATCTCCAATGGCTTATACACACAATTTACAATTTATTTCATAAATTATTAAACAAACACCCCAAACAACCCCTAAGGCTCACTGACCGGGGTCCAAATGGGGCCCAAAAATCAAAATTTCCATACTCGGGTTCCAAGATTTGAGACCGATCAAACGGCCACTCACGGCCTCAAACCAACACAAACATTTACAAAACACTTAAATAAGGGGTAAAACAAGTAGGATAAAACTCCTACCTCACAGAGTTTGTCAAAACTCCAACTTTTTGGTGTCCATGCGTAGCTCTCGTCGCGTAGATCAATTTCGCCTTCAGCCCCGATAAAAACCTACGATCCGATTTTCGTAGATCTGAAAAAGAAGTAAAGAGAAGAAATAATAAAATAAAATCTCTCACCCTGCACGCCCTCTCGCGAAAAAAATGGCCTCCCCGCTTGTTTTGATGATTTTTCATTTCATATTATAATATTATATTATTATTATTATTATTATTATTATTATTATTATTATTATTATTTTATTATTATCATTTGATAAACGATTTATATTGTCCCATTCGGTCCATTTCTCGTCTTAAATTTTATTTCTTTCGCTTTTAATTATTTTAATGAACTTTAACTCGCTTTCATTTTTCTCGACTTTCAAATTTTTCGTGAAAAAATCTTAAGTCTCTAAGTCATTGATCACATCACCTTAAAATCGTAAAATACTCGCTTGTCTCGCACTGACGAAACTTTTTCGGGTCACTAGATTTCGAGATGAATTTAACCCACGCAACCGCTTGGCCATCCGAGATCTAGAGAATTTTCGGTTTTCAACCGAAATTACCGTTTTACCCTTTCTCAGAAAAATTGAATTTTTTTTTCCAGGGTTTCATAAAAGTGTACTACTTCCTCCCCTACCCTTAAGGTCAGTTCACCCTTTTACACATCTATCACAGTAAATTTCCGGGGCTTGCTAAGAAGGGTCTTCCTAGCAGCAAAGGAACTTAGGTATCCTCTTCCATCTTCATGATCACAAAATCCACAGGAAAGATAAATTTCCCCACTTTGACAAACACATCTTCTAACACCTTCTCCGGTTGTGTTACGACCACAACCATCTGCAATGTGGGGATTGCTCGTATGGGGTGAGTCTCTAAACTCAATCTCCGCAACACTCGATACAGATGATCAAGTTTATAATCGGGCACCCTCGAATCACATAAGGCCTCTTGAATTCATATTTCCTTTATAAAGGTGGAATGGTGAAGCCGCCTCGGGTCCTTCATTTTCCCGGAGCTTTGTCGGGATAACTCGCACCGCAGTGGCAACAAAGCTCACAATTCCTTCCTCAGCAATCTTCCTTTTCTTGCTCAGATCTCCTTCGTAAATTTCAGATAATGCAGATTTGGACGACTGGCCTTCCTGCGGTATGGATATTGATTTCTATTTCTTTAAGATGTCTAAGAATTTAGAAATCGCTTCTTCTTTCCTCCTTGCTTTCAGCCTCCGAGGAAATGGCATCAGCAGTGTATAAGCTTGTGCTTTTCCTTTATGTGTTTCTCGCGTCATGCCTTCTCTCGTGTCGCCTACCAGGTTTGCTTCCTTGCTCCTGCCATATTCTCTGCCTTCTTCCTTTCCGCCTTCGCTCTTCCTCGGCCCCTTCCTTCCTTTCTTCGCTGTTCCCTACTTCTTTCCACTCTCAACTAAACCGCCATGCAGTCCTTTCGTTCTTTAGGTGTCACCCGAATGCACCTCGCTTTCCTAGTTCGATATTCGTGGCCACCGCCTCTACTGTGTTTCCGTGTTCTTCATGAGGTACTGTATCTTCCTAAAATCTTAGACGCATCGAAAACTCTTAAATCAGATAATTGCCTACGGAGGTGTAGTGTTCTCTTTGTCAGTTCCCATGAACTCCGCAAAGATATTTGATCTTCAAAGGGTCGGTTCTCCTTCTCTTACCCTAATGGCCATTCTTGTTTTCCTCACGCCGTTGTTGGAAACCCCAGGTGGTGATATCCTCTTTGCCGTGGGATTCCGCCTTGCTCCCTTTGACTCTCGGTAGTCCCCTCCAATCTCTATACTATGAGAAGTTCTCATGGTTCTCAAGATCGGGATTGTAGTGTGTGGGCAGGTCGGGATTTGGCTTGAAATGGTAGCTTCTTGGCTCATTCATGTACTTAGCCTGCTCAACCCCATAGGAATCCTCCTCGGTTGATACCTGGGAAGGGCTAGTGGAAGCATACTTAGGCATTTTCCTCAACACCCCCAAACTTGAAGTTTT